>VZRE01004955.1:0-250326 GCA_013396775.1 Cephalopterus ornatus
TGATGATGATGATGATGATGACACATAGCTCAAGCAATTCACCCATCCTTTAAAATGTTTGAGTATTCTCACTGTATGTACCAGTTTTCCCTTATATTTCTCAGAACCTTTGTGTGTGTGTGTGTGTGTGTGTGTGTGTGTGTGTGTTATCAGTCACACTTTCTCTCTGATGCCTTTCTAAGAGCAGAAGGGCTGGAAGAAGAGGAACACAATAGTGTATTCACTGACACTCCAAGCACGACTTTTCCTAAAGAGAAACTGGCTCTTTTTCTCTAAAATTAGAAAGTTCTCCTTTCAGCAGCCAAAGCTGTTCCAAACAAATGGGGGAACGAGCAAGAAAGGTGGAAATAAACCCAACCAGGTTGGCAAATAACAAACAATAAGAGAAACATAAAACTCACGCAGAGCCAGAGCACTGCAGCCAGATCCAACCAAGCAGTGCAGATATGGTATCACACACATGCTCTGTGGCAGTTGCAGCTGCAGCTGTAGCAAAATACCTACTAAAATCCAACTGTGAGCAAGTATTAACAGGCTCATTGCGTCAATCCCATGGCAAAAGTGACACTGAGACATGAAGTTGCTGCTAATTATCCACTAGCCATTAATATACCTCCTCCTGCTGAGTCCTATCTCCTAACATTCCATCTGTGATGCCTTTTCACCTTATTTCCAATTCAGCTACTGAAAATTTCATATTTAAAATATATTTCTTGGTCAAAGCAAAATGCAGCTCTGAGAAGGCTTCAATCCACAGAATCATGTAACAGAACAGGAAGAATTTTCATTGCAATCCTTAGCAAATACCTTCATCTAAAAACTATCAAAAGATTTCAGATGACAGCGTGAAGCTTTGCAGTTGCTTTTTCTCCATCTTTTTTTGTGTGACTGAATAAGAGGGATCTCGTAAAATTAGTGACAAAATTAACTTTTACTGGGCAAACCTATTTTTTTTGTACCATAGAAAGAAATAATTTCACACTATTATGTTAGATTTTTTCCTCTAAGGATTAAGTAAAAATAGACATTTAAAAAAAGGATTTTCTGTAGTATATATGAAAGACAATATTAAAAATGGTTAAGTTTATTGTAGCTTAAAGCCTTTGTTGCTACTGAATGGATTTTGCACAATATATTTAGTATTTTTGCTGTGCTGGGAAAATGGAATAAATACTAATCTTTTCCACCAATTAATTTGCTCAACAGTCAGCTTCTACTAAATGGGCTTTTGCAGAGGCTTACAACACCATGGCTAATGAAATGGCACCCTTGGTAACCTGTACAGAGAAAATATGGGAGTGACGATATAAGTTTTCTTTGAGGTTTTCTTGGAGTGAAAGTAAAAATTATCCGTGATACCTCATCTTCATGGCACAGAGAGACTACAAAGGTTTCTGATCTGTAAGGCCAAGATGGACCTGAGGCCAAGTTAATAACTAGCAGGGAGATTAAACCACCGTTCAGATGCAAATGAAAAGAACTTCATTTTATTTTTCAGAACTCCAAACATGCCACAGATGATGCCTGATACATGAAGAATAATCTGAATAGAAGGCACTTGAGGAAGACATATATAGTCCTTTAAAAAAGCTGACACATAACCCATGCAGGAATTCCTAACAAAAGTCTGTAGCACCGTCATATCATGTACTACCAATTATATTGTTCATACTTACATTGTGTAGTACATTATGATGCAATGTGGTGTTTTATGTAACGGTTCCATTTAGCTTATATCAATACTCTCCATGTTCAAAATCATTGGCAGAGGTCATTCACCTCCCCACTCATTCTTCCCAAACCTCCTATAGTCAGTCAGCTTGTTTCATGGTACACTCCCCTCATCTTCCTCTCTCTGAATTTCTTAACACTACTTTTCCACTTCTCTTGTCTTAGATATTACATATTTCAAAGGACTTTTCTTAAAGCATCTATAATTTTGCCTTTTTAGCACTAAAAACCATTTATATTTGGGACTATACCTTGAAAGGATCAAGTTCGTCAGGAAAATACATTCCATTGACAAAAGCAATGATCAATCAATTCTAAACCAGGTAATTTTCCCAGTTGGAGAATGAAGGAGTCTGAATATCATTTGGGTACATTATACTAGATCTGCTATTAAAGGTCAGCACTTACAAATAGTATAAAAATGACCATATTGAACATTATCAGTAAGGCTATCTAGATAGTATGATCATCACTTTTACAGACTTTTTGTGACTCTCCATCAGTAAAAAGTCTACCCTCACAACCCACAGGTGGGGAAACCTCTATTTTACAGATGCATAAAAATATTATAGGCATCAAGGAGGCCTGTGCTGGAGCCAACCAATAAGCCCAGACTTCCTGGGTCCTTGCCTCTTGTGCTGATTACCAGACTGGTGGGAATCATTCTGCTGTAGAGCTGTCATCAGAGGAGCACAGAATCAAATAAAGAACGTATAAATATATCTGAATTCAACATTTCAGCTGAAATATTTGATATCTTTCCCGAGGTACATCTATAAAAGACCAAAACCCAGGTTGCTAATGAAATTAAAACCTAAATCTTACATTATAAATTTTTGACAGACTTTGATGAAATACTAAGGTGGTGTGTTCTACACCCAGGTATGTTAATTGGCATTCTTCCATTATGATGTATAGTCTGTGCTTTGACTGAAAGAAAAAGACAAAAAAAGATACAGGATGAAAATTTGGAGTGCTATTCAGAATGGAAGGACACTAAACATTCTCCAGACTTTTTAGTAAACCTCTTCAGTAAAATTAATTTAATCTCCACGCCACTTCATCTCCACTTCATCTCTCATTCCTGCTCTACAAATACTTCTTTAGAAAAGTGTATTCATGCTTGGCCAAGAGAGGAAAACAGAAAACAAGACCAAAAATATTTCTATTTTGTCAGAATAAGGAAGTCAATGCCACTGTTCAAACAATCTGGAAGCTGGAAGCACAAGAATTAGTGAATGCACTTACAGTACATTAGCAGATCTACAGCTGCAGAGAGACTGCTCAGACAAGGAGGGGTAATCACTCTACCTCATATATCTAAGAGCAGATTCCTTTCAAAAAAGCAATCATATTTTTTTATATCAAGAGACACTAATGCCGTGACAACCTTCTGCTATTACTGATCATTGCTTTTACAGGGCTTGACAAACAAGGAGGCAAAGATCAGATCTTTGTGAAGGATTTTGATAGAATGCTTCATATTTGTTTATGATGCCCCTGGTATCCTCACATTTGATTATAAAAACTTGCACATATAAAAGCGTGAAAAATGTTGCTGAGAGAATGAGGTGGCAGGATTTTCTGTAGCTTTGCACAATATCTATCCTAACTTATTAAAGGAACGATAGACCGCTATAAAATCCGCAAAGCAAGCAATCAAACGATACAGTGGGTGGCTGTGGGGTGTGAGGAATTTCAGTGCCTGTGTCTAAAGCGGGACAAGTCCATTCTGTGAAGTTCCCTTAGTGCTGACCACCAGCTGCACAGCGAGCTGGCTGTGTCACGGTGCCCCACAGCCCTGTACCCTCACATTTCCTCTGGAGGGACACTTGGGCTCTCCTGGCACACACACTGAAACAGCAGGACAGACTGACTCACCTGCTTCAGAATGGGGAAGCAACCAAAGAAATCATTCTGTACTTATTTTAGCAGAGCCAAACAGATTCTGCTCCTTAACTCAATTGCTGTGCCTAATGTACATTGCATCACAATGACTGCAATATCCCAATCCTATTGAAACAGATTATCTCTAGTGTAAAAGCAATGCACTAAATTTAGCCTTTTAATACTTTGGTCTGTAATATCCTAACCAGGGAAAAATGATCTGCTGGAGAGGTGGGTTTATAGGATGTGTTGTGCCTTCTGTAATTTTTTTAATAATCTTTCAAATGATTTAGATGGATAATTACTTGTATCTAGTGCAATAGTACACATACAACATATATGTGAAATAAGAATTGTTAGCCTGTAGTTTAGATGGTGGACGAATTATGCACAGATTCACTAAAAAAATCCCTACCTCTTTCACAGGCAGAACCATTCACCATATGTACAACCCACCGAAGAGAGAAAGCATCCTGTATGCTGGACTTCACTCCCTGCCCTCCCAAGTGCTTTGTGTCACTTGTGGTCTTTTGTTTGTTTGTTTGTTTGCTTGCTTAATTATCAAGACCAAATTTTTCAATTACACTCTCCAACTTTCTTCTTCCTGAGCACAAACAGTGTGCACACACAAACCTGAACCGAGGATGAAGCTTTTTTCAAAATTTGCCCTCTGGTATTTAGCACTTAGATACTAAAACTTCACTTTGTCACTAAATACAAGAAAACACTAAAGGACATTACCTCAAACATTAGAAATTAGATACTCACCATTTTCTTTTCCTCAACAGTTCCAATTACCTCATTAATATTTGTTTTCATGCTACAGAGAATATACTTTGGAACATCTGTTTGTTGAGCTGGGTATCACTGAATCACAATTGGCTACTAATAGCTGCAACAAAGAAAATTATGGGAAGATTGTTTCTAAAGCACAAATGTTTGCAGTAGCTGTTTTCCAGCAGCGAATATGCTTTTGGAAAAAAGAAATAAACATTAAGAAGGGAAGCACTGTGGTCTCCCCGCTGTCAGTATCACATATTCCGTGAATGGGAGCATCATTTTGTTACTATGTAGCTAAACAACTGCTTAAGTGATCGATAAAGACCATTATCTTAAATCATAGCATGAATTCCCAATATCATACATAAAATCAATAAAACATACAAAGAAAAGGACTAAAAATTTCCACTAAAACATAGCCTGCTGCTTTGGAAAATAATATTTAGTAGGTTGGGTTTTTTGTTTTACTAATTATGAGCTCAGTGGCAGTTTATTCTGCAGTAAATCTGCTGGTGTGAGATTAAACCTGTTATTGAACAGAGTTTTGAATCTACTGCAAGGCACTCATCACTGCTGGAGAGTGAACATTGCTGTTATCTCATTTAAAAGTTGGCCAGCAAAGCAGCCCATTTGTTTAAAATGCAATTAAGCTGGTGTCTTGAAGAGAAATTAGCAAGGAGTACTTCATTCTAGAGGCATAAGAGGTCTGTCCATAGACACATTAATCCTGTGATTTGGGACACCACTATGGTGTGGGACTGTATTCCAAGAGAATGTGCAGTACACACAAGCACAACAAAGCGAATATATTCATTGAGATGGGTCAGCTCTTTTTCATGAGCTGCAAGATCTTCACTGGTTCATGCATGTTGCATGTGCTTGCTACATGGAAAAAAATATTCTTTTATATTGCTGCCAAATTGAAATTATTGGATGCTTAGCAGTTTACAGATCACTAGATTNTGCGTTGCCTTTTCTCCTCGAGAGTGATCCTGCGTGTATTTTCAAAAGATATTGCAGCATTGTGAATAGTGTGTCTCCAGGCCTCCCGAAGAAGAGATATAAGGACTCCCTGAAACAACATCTCAGCCTTGGCCATATCGATCACCATCTCTGATCACTAGATTAGGTTAAAGAGAAAGTTCAAGCCTGTTTTTTAGAAACCTACATAGGATTATTTCACTCTTATGGCAAATATTCCACTGTTACTTAATCTCTAAGATGATCAAAAGTATATGTTAAAAAGCTAATGAATTATCTCAGGTAGCCAAAAAAGTAGAAATAAAAAAAATAAACTCAAAAAAGTTCTGTTTAACTGCAGTTCTTCAGGAAGCAAACTGGGGCATGCAGACTCAGCATACTCTTTTGAAATAACAAATATTTTGGAAGTTTGTGAAGTGGAACAGTGAAGGACATATTCTTCTCCGGCATAACTTGACCAAAGTCAAGTGTCAAGTTCAGTCTTTACAGAAGTCAGCAGAGGTATAGCAAAGCAGCTTTTTTCCCTTCTGATCTGTTTAACATGAGAGGACAGTCCCACTCTGAAGAACAAGAAAACAAAGGCAGGTGCATTTTCAAATGCTGTGTGTCTAAATGTTCTTGCACAGAAAAAATACAGAGGTATCCACCTCTGGGCTCACACTACAGGGTCTGTCTGCACTTACTTGGATGTTCATGTGATTTTAGAGAAAATACACACTAATCTACATAAAGGGTGAGTTATAAAATTATTTTGGATACCATTTTTCTCAACTTTTTAATCACGGGAATGCAAAAAGCATTTTTGTCCAGAATATCTTCAAGGATACCCTAAAGTTGTGTTCTTTGTTTCACTGGACCCTCAGGACCATTCCAAAGAAACAGTATTTTTATCATGCTGATTTTGAGGAGAAGGGATGCTGTATGCTGTCAGGGTTGGGTCAGTTCTTTATTACACTGCCATCCTCCACAGAAAAAAAAAGAGTCTCTGCTAGTCAGGATCTGCGTTTGGAGTCTGTTCTCTGCATTGCTCCATAAGGTTAATGAGGGACCAGGACCCAAGGGTGGCTGAATGTTTATTTTTATGTTGCTTTGGTTTCACAGTCTCCTACCAAAACTTCATGTAGTATTTCCAGTAACTAACAGCAGTGGGTTGCTGGTAGCAGAACCCAGTTAATATTTTTTTTAATTGCCAGTTCAAAATAAACTCAGTGATCTATTCATTTCTGATACCTCTCTGGATCTGTCTTTGGGAAAAAAAAAAAAAAGTTAGGAGGACACTGGATGAACAGTATTTTTGATCATCAACATTCACTCTCTCGTGATCACAGAGCTTAAATATGAGCATAGAAATATCTGAAGCAGACCCTTACAACACGTGCAAACTGTCCTGAGCAGTGCTTTTCTAGTAAGTGCTGATTGGCAAATACCCAACAACAACAAAGCAGCAGTGTGCTTCTGGAGTTTAAGCAATCTTTCCACAAAGTCAGATGTCTGACAGAAATGAATATCTAAACACAGACTTGAGCTGTCTTGTGATTTTGTCCTGCTGCCTCTGAATCAAATGAGACTGAGGAGCAATCTCTGAGTGAGGAGCACCAACACACTTGGAAAGGACTCCACTGTACTTCTGCTTACTTCTGACCATCATCACAAGCTAACACTTGACTGCAAGCTGACTGAATTTTTAAAATTCCAGATTTTCTTGTACTTAGAAGGGTTCCTGTTGGGATACTTCAAAGATTTCAAAAGGTAGGAGAGTGTGGAGAAGGCTATACCCCTTCTGTGCAGCCTGCATGGATGCCACTCAGCACAGGCAGATCTATGGTTTTAAACACCAGACTTAAATTCTACTTACAAGCAAAAATTAGTCTGTAGTGGCAGTGAGAAAAGATGTGGAATCAAAGCCTAGCCTCAGAAAACAACTGTTTTTTCTCTGCCAAAGGCGCTTTCAGCCCCAGCTTCATTTAGTTCAAAGACAAAGGAGTCCACAGCTGGGGCTCAAATCGAAATACTTTCAAATGGCACTGGAGGCTCTAGGTCCCCAAGGGTCTTTATTCATTTAAATGAATAAATAAATAAATAAATAAAACCAGAAAAGAAAAAATATTTTACCTTTTTTCCTCTGCTACTTTTCCCTTGGACATACTGATTCAGCTAGTCTGGAATAGCAAACAAGTTCCAGCAACACCCACACTAGCTGGAACCTTCATTAGTTAATCAGATCATTCCCATTTTTGTATTCCATATTACAGTGCTTCTACTGATTTCTTTAACCTTTCATTTTGGACACAATTAATGTAATCACACTTCCAACAATTTGGAGATGATTTCTTGCAAGCAAACTGCTACATACAGCAATGTGATTCCTATTTCTGGCTTGATTCTCAAACAGCCAACAGGAATGGGAGTCTGAAGTTAAGTTAATTTCTTTTTAATTATCTTTTCTTTCTTTCTAATCATCCTTTGATCACAGATAAGAGGAACAAATTACAAGAGTTTTTTTCATTATCCACAAAAGCTGATGATGTCTGCATGTCTTGTATAACATATTGGTGATGCTTATTGTTTCTGCAAGATGCCTTAACAACATTTTGAAAGGAAAGTATGTATGCCACTCCAGTACAAAACAACTTTTAAAACAGCAGACAACTATCAAGATCATGAGGCCAACTATATCCATGAAATGACTGATTGATTTTTTGATTAGAGACAAGTCAGATAAAAATTATCTTCAGTCAACACCGATTTCCTAGACATTCCATACAAACAAGCATTCCCTAATTCCAAGTTCGTAACAGAGCAAGTCCCCATCTCAGTAGAATAGCACATCTCTATGGTATTTTTTTTAGCCTTAGTCCAGCCTCTCTAACATGCCAAGCAATTTGGCATCTACTTCTGCCTTCGGGAGACTATTTCACAATCTAATAGATCTCATTGTCAGGAAATTTTTCTGCGCTGCCAAGTCGTTCCCAAGAGTGCCACTTTTATTTAAGGGAGGGGAACTGATTCTGGCAATAGTGTAGTTGCTCCTCTGATATTTTCAGCTAGTGGGTGCAAGTAGCCAAACACCATCTGGTACCCAGCTGGTACAGTATATTTAGAGGCACCTAAAATCTTTCCAACCCTCCCTGGCTCATCTTTGCTTTTGGAATCAGCTTCTTAATCATTTTTAATCATTGTATTGTTTTGCTATCTGGAAAATTCCTTTGTATGTATACAATTATTGGAAGGAAGAATTTAATTATAGTTCAGAGACTATTATTATGAACAAAGCAGCGAGGCAGGTTTTTTTTCCCTCCACTTCAGTTTAATTATCTTTAACAAGTTTTAATTGTGTATCTTCTTTCAGTTTACAGCATGCAAAGTGCCTCATGAGATGAACAAATCTATGAAAGTGGGGCAAGGTTAGTGGCTACATTTGTACATAAACATGAGCAACAGTAGATCTTTTATGATATGTGCAATAAAAACATGAAAAAGGGAATCTATATGGAAGCTTTAGCAGTTAAAATACTTCTAAGTATTCAGAAGGTGTGTTTAAAGGACATGCTTTTGAACAAGACCATACACAATGAATTATTTTTGCTATAATTACACGTAAGTTAGTGATATCTTTTAAAAGTACAAGGTGGTTAATGACCGCTCTATTACAGGTCCAAATGCAGTCCCTCCCAGAGCATAACCCTATTTAAAATTTTTCTCAAGACTCACTAGAGTGAAAAATGTGTTTAGTTTGTGGCACACTCCTGCAACATAAAAATGCTACCTATTCTTCATGACCTGATTCCAAATCCCTCTGAAGTCAACAGTAGTCTTTGCAGTGACATTAGACCCCAATGCATAGCTAAATATTTTACAGTATTGTAATAAAAATTGCAGTAGGAGACAGGGCAGAGCAGGGATCTGATGCAAATCTTCAGTAAACTCATTGGAGCGATATATCATGTAAAAGTAAATGTGTGCTCTGTGCATTTGCTATTTCAGTCACTGTGAGTTTTGCCTCAGAATTAGATAAAGGATATGGGACATCCTCAGTCGGCTTCAGCAGTGCAGGCAGAAAAGTAAAATCTTTCCTAACAAAAATAAATTACTTGTCTGTTTCAGAGAATACCAGAATGCAAATGTGGTCTCCATCATCTTCAAGATGTGAAATGAATATGCAAAATCAACATCAGTCACTACTGAGAAAAAAGCTTATTTCCCCATATGAAATCATTTAACACAAAAAATGGAACCACACAAGGAAAACAAGATCTGATCTTTCTCAGCTCACACATCTTTCCCTGAAGAAAGTTGCAGTGACTAGGAGAAAACAAATACAATTCTCCACAAAGCTATCTCTATAAAGAACATTTAAAGCAAATATTTTGATCCCATCTGTCAGATTAGCACAGAGTCTTCAGTTCAAGTCCTTCTCAAACAGTGTCTATGCTGCCATACACACAAAGTGCACAATCCCAACAGCTGATCCAGGACCTACAGCATCCACAGGAACTGAGATCCCAGAACCTGCCTGGCTCAGCTTTGAAGGTCTGAAGAGATCAGGTTCTTTCAGTCCAAGGAGAATCAAAGAAAATGCTACGAGCAAAATCTGAATGTGTATTTTGCTTGCCAGGGAACTGGGTCGTGTATACATGAACAGGTTTTCTGTACACATTTTGTAATGAAAACCACTGCCTGCAAAGTCAGTACTCAAATTCAGAGCTTGGTTTATCTTATTCCTTTTAAGTGCCACAATGCAAAAACACTTGAAAAGGTGAAGAAACTTGAAAAGTTAAACACTCCCTTAAAAATTAGAAAAAAACCCTACTGGAGTTACTTCCGAGGCCTTCATTCTCGTCATTCCCGGGTTGTGTGTGGGTTCTCAAGAGGGGGAACGGCACATTTGAGGTGCAGTCTGTAGGGATGATCTGTAAGATGATGAGCACCCACAATCTAGAGGAAATATTCAGTGCATTAACAGCTAAAAGCCTCAAAATTCTCTACACCCATGTATTTACTGAAATGATTATCAAAGTCTAGTTCCAATGAATACCAATTGTGGGGATGAAAAAAGTATTCTTTGACACAAAGAGAGTAATGTTTTTGCCTGTTTTCTCCAAAGCATGGTGATACCACACCTTCCCAGGTGAACAGTGGGAGCACCTACAAACCTGCTTCCCCTGACACCGATCCTGAGACTGTGACAGCTGCAGCTTTCAGTCAGCAGCACTGAGACAGAAGCCTCTGGGAAACATTTCTGCCCCAACTCTTAAATGTTAACAAATTTACATGCAATTGCAAACCAAATCTTGTAATAGGAACTATTAGGCAGTCTTAACTATAGGCAACCATATTAGGTCTGTCTAGAATAAACACGAAAGAAAAGGAAAAAGATAAACAAAATTAAGAGGAGAATAAAGAGCAAAGCAAATGGAAGCACTAACTGCACACTGGCACTCAGTGAAAAACTGAAATTGCTACAGCATTCATCTCAGTGAGGGGAGAGAGAGAACTCATCCCCATCAGAGCAGCACCGCAAATCTTACAGCAACAACAAGGCTTGCTGGCAGCTGCCAATTTTACTGCTATCATGAGACAGTGTTCCTCTCACCTCAAGTACCCTGTACTTAAAAAAATTAGTCCTATTAGTAAAATGAAGTACAGTTGCCTATCATTCTCATAGGCAGACAATAAACAGAGTACCCGATAGCGTCCTGGATGTGTGACAGAGGAGTGTTCAGCTCTCTCCTCATTCATCCCTGCTACAAAGCACAGCCTCTCCTGCCAAGGAATCATCAGGGAATGGGGGAACACAAGATTCGCTCTCTGGGCTGCAGGGAAGATGCCAAGGCAGTCAGATGCTGCTGGGGTGGTGGGATTGTGAGTGCATGCATTTAGGGCATTTAGTCAGGGCTCCAAGGGACAGGAGACGGGGCAGGGATGGCAGACAGGGAGCTTGGCACATGAAGTATTCTAAATGCTAACGAGGAAGAGGCAGATTCTTGCCTTTTTCCTTAGTCTTGTATTACAAAACTGACAGTCCTTCTTAGAGTTGGTCCCAAAGCAGAATCCTAGGTGTCAACACTGCTGAATTTGGGAAAAATTAAATTGTAGCTCTGAATTCATGGCCCCCCTTTCTCTGAGCGCCCCTGGAGGTCTCTGTCCCGCAGCAGCTCCCACGGTTGCTCCCTGCAGTCGATCTCCCTGCACACCCACTCCCCCACACCAGGTAGGCCAGCCTCGCGCTCATGACACCCCTGACAGGGAATAAAGTTCGTGTGTCAAACTCATTTTTCAACACTTAAAAGAACAAAATGGTACTTAACGAAGACACGACTAAGAGACATCTAAAATTGGTGAATTATTTTGCACTGCCCACAATCTACATACACATTAAAGTTATAATGCTTTAAAATCGTATTTTTTTGGCCTTTCTTGTCTCTCTGAGCCTTCTACTGTAGGACGTGCATATTTCCGTTCAGATGGGAACTTTTTTCTCATGAAATTATATAGAATTGAAATTTTTTAGCCACTCATAATAAAAAAATCTGATTAAAAGCAAAATAATAAATTTTATAACTGTTAAACATTAAAATTTGAAGTTGTTTTTCTGCCCTACCTAAGTATTAATCTTTAACAAGCAAGCTTTTCCCTTTGCAAGAACATTCCTATTACCATATCTGTACCTGTATATTGTCTGCTATATTAGAAGAAATCTAAAGAATTTAATAGACTTCTTAGATGCAAACAATACTTTTGAGAGAGTTATGGAAATTATCTACTGATGGTCCTGCAGATATTTTATCTACAGCAGTTGAGACTTATTCTAAATGACAGTACATGTTGCCCTGGCTGCCTGCAGCATGTGCTTTACTGATGGTTTGTTTCCTGACCCGTTTCTATTAAGCACAGAGACTAGCTGAGGATTTATTCACTTTCTCTTCTCTGTTTATTTTTGCAGCCTCCAATCTTTGACTCAATAGGAATGTTTACTGTGTCATTCATGCTCAAAAAGAAAAGATAAGAGAGGCCACCATTTGAAATAACAGCCAGTCCTTCAGTCTATAATGCTGTATTAGACTGTCTAATAAAAGCTTCATACCAAAGAATTTATTATTTGGAAGCAAAAATTTATGATTGATCAAACATTTCAACCATATCAATGTCTCAGTCAGTCAATCAAATCAATCAATCAAATTAATAAATAAAATTCCTTGTGTCTGCTTCAAAAGTGACAGTGGAAAAGGAGCGGGAAAACAACAGATTGTGGGGACCGGATTTGCATGTTTCTAACTGATTTTTTCAGCTGGAATTAGTTTTGGTTTTGCAAGAAAAAAGCCAAATACCAAAATAAAACATGCCTTGATGCTGTTTAGTAAGTGTCCAAGGAATACAGGCCACAACTGTTCTGACTGGTAGGAGAATACAGAACAATAAAGCAAATGAACTCCCACGGAAATAAGTTGGGTATTAACTGAGAGAGACATTTTCTGTTTATTCATCATAAAGATTATTTGGGTTTGGAGCAGAGAGGGTTGTTCTACAGAAAAAGACCATAATGAATATGATTCATCATTTAATGAATGCCTAATCCTTAGCCTTTAATACTCCATACCATCATCTACACACTAGACAGATGTTATTTGTAATGCCAAGCAGGGACACTGAATATCTGCTTCCAGGAGGGTTCATCCAGCCTTCAGAGAAGCAAAGTGCCACAGGATAAGAGCTGCTCTGCTGCTTCTGGAGAAACTGTTTCCTTATGCTGAAATTGCAGACTTCATATTTAACTTGTGGTTCCAGGTGACACTTAGGCACAGATATTGAACTTCCTAACTGGTTCCATTACCTCATCTTTGGAAGTGTTTGAGAAGCTAATTCTGGAATTTTCTTTACTAATTAAGCAGTAAATATACACACATTAAATAACTAATTTCACTGCCCAATATCTTCTTTTTGGTAATGAAAAAAACTGATGTTACATTTATCTGGAGGCTTTAGCACCATCAAAAATAAGGTGTGATTTAGTCAACTACAAGTAGAATGGTTGAGCATTTCAGTTTCTTACTTTCAGAGAGCCCAGCAGGGAAACTACGTATTTATATGACAAATATTTTCAAGACGGGCTTGTCTCTGGTTTTCTCCTCCATTCTCTGTGTGTGAGATTTCCAATGACTATCAGTGGGAGGATGCTAACTCCAGTTCCCAGTCTGCCAGCACCGTGGCAGCAGTCGCTTGGAACAGGGCAGGGTGTGAGCCTGGAGACGAGCCCCTGAGCACTGGCAGGACAGACTGCATGCCCAGCACGGCTGGAGGGAACTGCTGACCTCCATGGCTGAGTGCGGATCTCATGGAATTCTAGGAACACTGGTCATTTCAGATTTGAAATGATATTGCAGTTTACTCTGATATGAAACTTCCACTCTTTCTGGGGATATTATATCTGCATTGTCCCCCTGTAATGGCATCAGCAATCCATACACAACGCTACCTTCTGAGCCTGACTGGTAGGCATTAAACAGCCTCTCATAAAGTGTAAGACCCATACATTCAATAAATATTCTGAATAAGAATGTTTTCCAAAGCAACCAACACTGTTTTGCTTTTATCTGAAACAGATCTAAATTGAAAGACCTAAGTGAACCTACCGTGTGTGAAAACAGACAGCTTACTTACCAAATTCTGAAATATAAAGCTCTTGGAATATACACACACGATGAAACAGTAATAGTCTTACCTTTGTTTTCATGCACAACATCGATTAATAACCAGATGTATGAACTTTAGAAACTTTATGCACATCACCTGAAATTCTGCCTATATTTGAAAACTTAGAGCTACTCTGTATTTTCAGTTTTTATTGATCTAGTAGATTCTGAGTCAGATGATGTGGAGAACTTTCCATTTACATTCACAGCCTTTGGCCCAGAAAAATGGATTTAGGATGTACTCATTTCATATTCAGCATTTAACTGATGAGTCTCTATTTGATCATTCTTTCACTCTAGCAAATAATTGTGCTCATTTTTTCTTAAGACGTATGCAAGAAAGATTCAGTCTTTCATTTAATCATCATAACTCTAAAAATTGTTGGTAACTTGACAGCTAAGCATAAAAACAGATTGGGAATCCAGAAAATATCAGAGGCAACCTAGAAACAGTTTTACAAACCTCACACAGACACTGAAATGAGGTGACAAGAAATATGGAAAAGTGAGTATGGTCCTTCCCAAGGAATTAAACCGTTAACTCCAGATCACCAAGGGATGACTCAACTCACCATTTGCAGTAGTAAATATGTGAGTGACATAGAGGTTGCAGCTAGTTCCTTCTCACAAATATGAAGGAGGGAAGGGAACAAAAGAAAATAACCAAAACAACCCTGCTGTCCCTCTTTTTATACTCTGAAACATTTTGTTTTAGACAGTTCTTGGAAGACCTAGAATAAAGCCCCTTTCATGCCACACTTGAAGGAGGTACTTGAATTCAGGACTGCAGCTTCACAATGAACTAAACAGCTCAATATTAAGGGCCTTCAGGTAAGTTGTTACTAATAAAAGTCCTTGTCCATGTGGGACAAAGCAGGGTCCTGCAGTCCTGCTTGTCACAGATGAGGCTATTACTAAAGTTTTCAAATGATACAGGAAAGAAAGGAACGCCAGTCCTCTGGGAATTTTGTGTTCTGCAAGCTTTGAATTAATCGAGCCTGGGCAGGATAGACAAGGGAGTGCAGCCTCTCAGCAACATCTGGGAGCAAGGGGTAAGCCAGCTCACATCCGCAGGACACAGGGAGTTACGGCCACCAGCAGGAACAGCCACTACAGTGAGCTGCAGCTTTAGGGTGCAAGAGGCAATGACATGACCAATTTAAGCAAAATGAGATGTGTGAATATTTTTGGATTTAACCCCTAAAAATAAAGAGAGTAGTAGTATTTTTAAGATTCAGAGATTACATGTAAAGATCTGCAATTGAGTCAAATCTCCCTTCTATTCAAAGCAGTCTCAATTTCTAGAAATCAATATATAGAAATGAAAAAAATTGGTATCACAGAATCATAGAATCAGCTGGTTTGGAAAGGACCTCTGAGTTCACCAAGTCCAACCCTTGATCCAACCCCGCCGTGGTTCCCAGCCCATGGCACTGATGCCACATCCAGTCTCACCTTAAACACCTCCAAGGAGAATTCACCCCCTCCCTGGGCAGCCCATTCCAATGGCTGAGCACTCTCTCTGTAAAGAATTTCTTCCTAATATCCAACCCAAACCTCCCCTGGCACAGCTTAAAATCGTGCCCTCTTGTCTGCGTTTTAGGGTCTCACAAAGATTTAGTCAATTGTACATCAGGAAAAAAAATAATATTTTTTGGTAGAAAAAGATTTAGATAAAGATTTACTGAGGGCAATACCTCATTCTAAGAGCTTCTATTCCAAAGGCAGGCTCAGAGCTCGTTTCTCTTCAGGTTACAAGTTTCAGCTGTCACCAAGCACAAGATTAACAGTCATAAAATTTGAGAACGGTACTGATGACGGTGCTGGGAAGAGAGCCTTTCCACACTGCATCCCCTGTGCCCCGAGCTGCTTAAATGCCAGGCTGATATGCAACTCAAGGCTATTTATTTAGCATAGCCATGTTTCTTTTCTTACGGGTGACTATCCCATCTGGGAGCTGGCCCATAAGAATGAGAAATCTTGTCATTCTTTCTTTCAATGCAGAACTAACAATCTTAATGTATTAATACACTAAAACATCTTTACCTGATATTTAATGTTACCTGATGGCTTTGAAAGCCTATTTTAATTAAGAAGCAGCTGATGCTTGGAACATTTCAGTTCATTGGTTTCCCACGGGTTAAATACTGAACAGCAGGAGTGGAAGGTACAAATGACAACGTCAGTAAATCCTCAGCTTCAGCACCAGATAGACAAAAGCAACCAGCTACAAAATGAAGCAGAAGGGAAAAAAGCTTAATGATTCTAGATCCCAGTGGGCCTGCCTCCAAAGCAAGGGAAATTAGGCAGGAGACACAGACCCACGAACCCATAAGTAACAGAAATGTCTCACTGAAATCAGTGGCAAAACTCCTGGGGGTAGCTAACCAGATCTTATACTAAGGGAACTGAGGAAGTATAAAAAGTGAAATAAAAGAACTTGCACCAGGATGGGAGAACCCAACTGTAGATGGAAATGCCAGTATTTCTTTGTTATGTACTGTTTTTAACACTAATTTATTGCAGAAAGTAAAAACATCAAAAAGTCAGCAAATTTTTCCCAAATCATTACTTTTTGTTCCTGTGAATATTAAAAGTAAGTTTCACAATTTCCTGGCAGAATTTCTCATTTCAAGAAAAACACAAATTACTATTTGGATTAAAGCATTATTATTTCACAGTGTAGTTTCACTCCTTCTTTGGCAGCCATCGATAGAGAACTCAAAATCTTATTGATTCATTCTGCATGTATCCATTCATTTAATATTCTTTTGCTCTAACTTTTAATCATCAGCAGGAAAGTCTCATCTCTCCCTAGCAAACAAGGCAGCATTTTCATCTTCAAAACCCCAGAGAACCTAAATAATTTTTTATAAAATTGAGATGTAGAGGGAGATTCTCTCTGGACTGACTCTTTCTCCTATTTCTGCACCTGCATTATCCTCCTGGATTATCCTGCTGTCAGCTGATCTGCACAGAAAGCACTGATATATGCACACCACTGACTGAAGCCTTTTGCTTTTTCAAGCCATGCTCACCCACTTCACAGTTGAAGCTGCACCATCAGCAGTATTTTAGTGGAGATTTCAAAAAGCATTTCATTATTTAGGTTTCTGCAACAAGGACACCCTGTGTAGTGTGGCAAAAGGGCTGTAGGATAGGAAGAACGAATAAACAGCTGACTGGTGTAGAGTGAGCAGTGACAAAGGTTCCCAGTGTTGTCTGCAGGGAATTCTGCAGCTGAATGAATAATGGCAGTGCCCAGAGTCCTCCCGGGCCACCACATTCCTTGGAACGTGAGCAAGGAACAGCTGGCATCTTTAAACTTTGCTTACCTGGACAGCAGGTCAAATTGATGGAATATTTCACCTCTTAGACTTGTTGAGGATTACAGTGAAAGTGTCCCTTTAATGTGCACTTGGAAGTCTATTCCAGAACACCGAAAAGAGTTTTCTGTAAGCAGTGTGTTATTTGAAAACAATGAGGAGACAGCTGGTGTTTGCAGAGGTCAAAGATATTAGTGAAAATACCTAAAACTTTAGCCAAAATGCTAGGTGCTGCAGCAAGGAGAAAGTGTAAAAAAAAAGGAATAACATGCTGAAAAATGAGTCCTGTGGGGCACAAATAGAAGATCTGACATTTTCTGACAGTTTAGATAAATCCATTGTAATGAGAAAAGAAAGATTCTGTATGAAATCAATTCTGTTTGCAATATTTATCCTTGGATGTTCTGAAGAACTATTTCACATCTCAGAGATGGCATCCTTTTCTTTAGGGCCTAATCCAAAAACCGTTTAAGTTAGTGGGCTGAAAAAGACCCAGCTCAACTAGGAATGATAGCATCTGCCATAAGATTTGTTTCACATCTTTACAGTTTCAAAAGCATCACAGGCATATCTCCAGGAAGTGGAGAGGGAGGAAGGACATGTCCAATTGCCCCGAAATCTTTGTTTAGCTTTTCCACTGTTTGAAACTCTTCCCATATTTTTTTTATGGTGGCAAAAAATGATCCATCCCATCACAGGACACCATGAAAAAGGAAGAACAAACACTGTTTTTGCAATGTGCAGTCTGCATTAGTATAGCTACATTGTAATTCTTTTTAAGTTAATTAAAACATTTGATCTAAAATGTGTAAATAAAATAGAAGATACAATGGAAACACATATAAACATGTCACATTAAAGGGTTTCCTTGAAAACTAATTGACTGGAGAAAAAGTAATCATAATTCACATGGAAAGGGATAAAAAAGAACACAAAGTAATAACGAAAATACTCAAGCCAAGACTCTTACACAAATATACTGTGGTGGAAGAGAATGTGAAGTCTACATTTAAAGTTTTCTACACCATTTTACTTTGTATATTTAAACAATGAGGAAACAGGAAACTTCCTCCACAGAACAATCTGGATGGCAGTTTGCTCCACTGAGAAGCAGGAAGAAGTAAGGGTAAAAATATTGCCATTAGTGACAGTTTTACACACAGTTTTGTTACCGGATTAAAGTCAAGCAAATCAGAGGTGCGTTTGTGAAAGAACTTATTAAAAAGATTCCTGGAAGATTAACAAAGAATTCACATGCTATTAGTGACGAATATAGGAAGATAAATTGTTCCTGGTTTTGAGACTTAAGTAAAATTCAAAAAATCCCCCTCCCAAACTCAATGCCAAAAGACAGTGCTGAGGCTGGGCTGATTAAACAGTGGAATCCTTTGCCAGAGCAGCACGTCAGATGTCCCATAGCTTAAGATAACAGAAACTTGAACAAACTCTGAGGGAACTGCTGTAGGAAATAGGCTGGAGGACGGCCAAAATGACCACCAACTCTTCACTACTACTAATCCAAGTAAGGAAGGAAAAGAAAGATAAAGTAGAATAAACAGTGCTCTCCCTTCCTCCTCTCCCTTGAATGGCCAGCAGTATCTGAATGCTGCATCTCCACGTCTTTCCTCATCCCACCCTGGGACTGGGCTACGTGTGTGCTGCAGTGACCTCCACACACAACAGCGAGGTTCTCGCTTCCTCCAGCGGAGTGGAAATCAGGCCTGGGGGAAGAAGCTGCAGAACAAATCTCCTCCCCTCTGCCATTCTGATTAGGCACATCTTTGTTCGCTCCAAGTACAGCACACTCTCTGCAGGTTTTGCTTTTAAACAGCTGCTGCCATGGCAGAGGGAGAGGAATACGTGGTGTGGGTTGGGTTTTTTACATAACCCAGTGTTCCTTGATTAGTTGTTAAAATTCCTTATGCTCTTCGTAAGGAGACAAGTGGTGTGAGCACAACTTTCTTCCCAGAAAACTACTGTAAGAAGCAAGTCTGCCTACTACTACCCTGTGTGATAGGTCGTGATCAAAGTTCTTTCCCAGAAAATTGGAAATCCAGGTTCAATTCTTTCTTCTGCTTTAGCATATTCAGGATCACACCTTCTATTTCCCAAGTGACATACATTATGCCATAGGCTGCTGGATAACAAGGCATCAGCAACATCTTTTGATAAAGCTGCATCACTGTACTGAGAGAAGAAACTGAGATTATTTGGGCCGTAGATGAAGAATGGAAAGAGTGAGATTTTAAATTCAAACAGGTTCTACCAGTGGTTATATTCAAGGCATGAATGAGAATCTCAATTTCCAGTCCTTATATTTAGGATTACTTGTTTATTTGATTCAATAACCATTTAACCACTGAGGTAATAGAAGAGAATTTGGAGAGAGACCTGTCTTCTTTTGTACTATTTTTATTGTGCTTGTTTTCTGCCTTTACTAAGTCACTTGCCAGTTTTTCAGCATCTGGTATTCAGCTTTCGTTGTGCTGCCTCTAAAGTGAAGCATTAGATGAAAAGAGGGGCAGAATGTTTAATATCTAAGGGTACCCCTGGAATGCATTTTCTTGGGAGGCAGTGAAGACACACACAATCCCCAACTCAAGCAAGAAAAACTTCAAAAATCAGCTTTCTCTCCAATTTTTACCTCTGCACTCAGGGAAATGCAGATACCTTACTGGAAATAAATAAGCATATTCCATTTCCCTTTCTGTTTTCTCTTCCCCTAGTATGAATCATGAAGGCAACTAGCAAAATCAGTGAAATAACTTTGTTCAATAACAGTTGGAGGGAAGAATCTATATTTTGTAATATTTCTTACATACCCCTCTCTATTACTTGCCTGGTTGACAAAACTCCTCAAGGAAACTCGTTAAGACTATACCAATTTCAAGCATTTCAACTTCTTTTTTTTTTCTTACTCCATATTCAAATACAAGATTGGCTTTTTTTGCTTCTACTGGTTTACATTTCATGTGCATTCATTGTTCTGTAAGTGTAGGAAAGTTTCTTAATAACTAATAGTTTAAAACTAGCTAAAATGCCCCAATGTAGACAAGAGTGTACTCATGAAAATTTGATGTCAATTTTTTCATATTTCCTGCAATCTGTACATATTTTGTCTAATTATATTCGGAAGTACATCTGCTTGGACACCTGCAGAATTACTGCAAGCTGTCATTTTCATTCTTGAAACATTATTTAAAATTTAAATTTGGCATCTGTCAAAAACAAACAAAAAATACTATTGGATATTATAATGCAGCAGCTAAAATTTGCCGAATTTTACCGAATCACACAGAATGACAGACAATGCCTTCAAACTGAATCTTTATGTCAGCACTATGGAGCAGAAGAAAAATCACTGTGAAGTGACGTATTTCTAGTAGGGTATATTTTATTCTGATTAAGTCCCTACAAAACTGATTGGATGAGATAACTTGAAGGCACTGACAATATGTTTTTTCCCCTCAAAGTACTGTCGAAAACTTTCACACTGGTCCCAGTAACACGAGTCTCAGTAACAGGCCCTGTCTGACAGACTAGGACACAGAGAGCTGTCAACCTAAGAGCAGCCTGAGGATGATTGTTAAGGGGATTTGGTATTTCGTGTATTTTGCCTAATAGGGGAGGCTGTGCTCAGCATTTCCTGAAGCAAAAGAAGACAGATGAAATCTCTGGGCACTTCATTGCTGCTGTCTCTCAAAGATTTCCTGTCAAAATGGGCCTATAAGGGAAGAAAGGTTTTCAATAACATTTTTTTTTTTACCTGGCAGGATTTCCAGTCTTGCTATGAAAGAGTTTGAAGGCGCTGTCTTTGTGAAAACACTGCTGCCAAACTACCATATCTAGTTGTGTTTAAAAATAAAAAAGCAATATGACTCACATTACCATAGTGTATACTACAAACCCAGTTTTGATTGACATTCTATCCATATTTTGTACAGTGCTTTTTTTCTTCCGTCAAGTGGAGCAAGTGACCTTGATGTTACTGTGCTTTGCAACTTAAACAGGGAAAGCATATTTGTTGTCAACTTCTTTAGGGATACAATTTTCAACAGAGTACATAGGGAAAAGGAACACAACTCCCATTATTAATAATAGGAGTTGTTCATGTAACGCCTTGTTCACCTCATTGAGACTTCACCCTTTTTTGTCAGCCTTCTTAGAAGTCTGCCATGTAACTTTTATCTGCATAGAATTAAAAGGAACAAAGAAAATTATAATTCTTTTTGGTCTCAATTCTAAATAAAAAATGTTGAACATGTCTGAAAAATCTATAATTCCCCAAGAAATTTAATCTAGGGTGTAATCAAGAAAAACAAGTCTTTTCCCCCACCTCATCACTAAAAATGAGCAAACAAAACTCCCGTTTTCAAAACTACCTAGGATTCTGGAGACTGTTTTGAGAAAGAGAAGAGGATGCCCAAAATCATCAAATCATGTAGAACCTGCAGCTCGAGTATGAGGAATACTTCTGCCTATCTAAGGCAAGTCGTGGCAGGGTTGAGAAAGGGAATGTGGCTGTTCCTCTGTCGAACAGCCCCCACCTCTTTGGGTTTGTGTTTGCAGTGGTTTTCCTGCTAGGAAGAGGCTACTTAATCTGCTCTCTTGTGAGCTTTTCTCCTGGAAGTGGAGCAGGAAATTCAGGTTTTGTAGGTCTGAGGTGTTAAATTAACTTGATTTATTGCAGACTAGATGGAGGGTTTTACTTTGTGGCCTGAGAACCCCCTGCTGTCTGAGAAAACTCAAGTGATGCACATTAACTATGTCTAAACAGACTGTGGAGGATAATTTAATTTGCTGCAGAATGGTTTGCTCCAACAGGGGTCTTGAACAAGGAAAATTAGAGGATATGAGGCTTGCTGTCTGCTATTGGTAAAGACAAAACTTATCTGACTGCAAAATAGGTAAAAATTTACCATATAAAAAAAAAAAAAAAGAAAAAGAAGCAGCATTTGCCAAAGAGGAATGATGGATACTTTTTCCAGGAAATGGGATCAGCAGTTGTTACAGAGAAACGGGGATGGAGGGGAGAGAATGTAGCACTAAAATCAAGGACTGAAACCAGGAAAATGCAGTGAAAGTGGGAAGAAGAGTCTTTTGCAGTAGGTGGCTCTCAGAAGGCTAAGGACGACTTTCAGGGTCACGAGGGTGTACCTGTGCGGTCAGACAGCCCGGCCAGCAGTTACACTGGGGACTGAACGACTGGGAAGGACTCCAGATATGCAGCACCAAACGCACGAAGAAGCCCATCAGCGACACAGAAAGCTCAGCAGAGGAAGGTGCAGGTACCCAGCACAGGCCTGGCAGACACTGCTCCTGCCAAGCCCAGCATGGACTGCTCCTGACTGGGAAAGGCAGGGTGGGAAGGGCTGCACAGCTCTGCCTCCAGAGAGCAAATCAGCATGTCATCACTGCAGCAGGAGATGCAGAATGTTGGATGGAGTAAGTCTGAGATGTCAGAGATGCATTTGAAGGTGCTAATCTTTTTATTTACACTGAAGAGGTTTATGAAAGCAGTTGGTAAAAAGCCATATTAGCAACGGTATACAACTTCAGGGGAAAGATGTATATATTAAAATATTACAGAAGGTACCTAAAGCAAATAGAAATTCAGAATTAAAGAGGCCACATGTTTACAAACTTCCTCCACCTTCTCTCTTCTCTCCTCTAGGAAGAGAGCCACACAGACTTAAATAGTAAACTATTCCAGGAGACAGCCAAGCAAGCAGGTGCCTTCCTGCAGCCTCAGTCAAACACTTAGTACTCAGGCAGATCCTTGAGCAGAGTTCTTCAATAGCTCGCGGGACCCGTTACTGCAATGCTCTACCTTGGCAGGAAATCTGGGATTCATATTTGTCAAAGACTGTTTTGGAGGCCATTTCATGAAGTGTTTTTGAATGCACTCTCCAAGCTGATAGGTGAGAATACAATCTTTTTGTATAGGTAATTATTCTGTAATATTTCAATAGCCCATTGGTTGACAGTAGGGCCACAGCTGAGCTGGGCAGGCACCACACAGCTGCAAGGAGCCACTGAGCCCCACAGGGAACTGCAGCAGTGCAGTGGGAGCTGTTCGCTCTGCCCTTCTTCATATCCCCACAGATCCACATCCTGACACATATCTGTCTTTCTGGGGCAGAGAACTCAGTTACAGGCTTTTTTCTTGTGGTAACTTTTCATCAAGTAAACCTCCTGTGATTCATCTGCACAGGATCCCTGTCTCAAAAACCCAACAAAACAAAATAAAAAGGCAGTTCACCAGACTGGAAAGACAAAGAAATGTCTTTGGCAGTATGGTTCAGTCTGTAGCACTTTGAAACTTCAGACAAAGATGTAGAATCAGGCTTTTCCTTAACAAACTGCCAGAAACCCACACAATGATACACAACGAAAGTAAAGAATTGATGCTCTGGGCCTAGATGGGCTTCTCTCACTGTGACTTGGCATAAGCATGGAGTCAAAACCCATTTAGGCCAGAAGAGATTAATTCCACTTGTGATATCTTCGTCCAACTTTGAGTGATGAAATGCTGCACAGTGTTTGGTGAGCTACAGAAGGAGCTGTGAGGACATGTCACAAGGCAGGTTTTGTTTGGTTTTTTTCCTTTGCATAACATGATTCAAAGTAAAGCAGAATATCCAAGGGGGAAAAAAAAAGATAATTCTCCTGTCCCTTTTCTACTCAGTCCAAATTATGACTTATCAAAATGAATGGACAAAAAAATGTCTTTAAAGCCACAGTTAAGGCTTTGATACATCAGCTTTCTAGTATATACCCTACAAGAAGGTTTGAATTAACAAATAAAAACAAACTTAAACTTCTCTTCATGGTCAAACACAACTTGATCTTTATGCCATTGTTTAAAAAAAAAAAATCAAACAAACCAAACCAAATAAAACCCACCTCATACAATTTTTTTATACACAATTTTATGGGGAAGCACAGAGTCTACTGTGACTTGCTTCTAAAAACACCATTAGATTATTTACCAAAACCAGATTGTCCACTAAAATGCATGTCCAAAAACACTTTCTCCAGGAAAGACAGACACAAGCCTTTTGAGGATTCCCTGCTCCCATCTATCATGAGTAGAAATTTGTGAATCACAACAATAAATTTCACCATCCCAGAAAATGACATTACCCTGTACTACTCTCACAATTTAATACTTTTCTGATTACCAAGATTAGTATTCCAGCAGCTGTTCCTAAACTCCTTTATTTTCAATGCAACATAGTCCCACACATAACTCTCCCTTGTCCACATCACCATGCAATTTAGAGCAGCTGATAGAAACCAATTTTGTAATTAAAAATTTCCATGCCTACACCTTCTGAGATCTACAGCGCTTGCTGTGCAGGAAATGGGGAAATAGGGAAAATACAAAACGGGCTGTCACCAGCAACCTATGTCTTGTATCATCTGAAGGGGCAAGCACATTATTCTTTTCAAGTATGTACACTGCTGAAAGTTTTCATGTAGAGAGTGATGAAATTTGTGTCCATTTGGACACTGCATTAAGTTTTCAGACCACTCTTTGTGTTTAAGGCTTTACCAACCTAAACATTACGAGCAAAATGGCAACTTGATGGAACGTGGCTTTCTGAACCTCAGGAGCACAAGATACAGCGACTGTAAGACATCCAGGCCCACACATCACAACAAAAACACGAGCACTGGACAGGAGTTGATCTCACCACAGTGGTGTGGAAGCATTTCTGTCAGGTGTCGTTAACGCTGATGGGGCCTCATTTAGCAAGCAAGGTACCGGGTAGTCTCAGCTAAATAACATTTCTGTTAAGCATTTAGGAATTGCAGGAAAATCCTACCTTACACAGTTTCCACATAGGACTTTAGTAATTTTAAGTTTAGAAAGTCCACAGCTCAAAAAATTTACTCTCTAAAGAATAAGACTGTAAATCCCAAGGGCACAGTAATGTTCAAATATTCAGAAATCTGTTCTGCATGCAATGATTCCAATGTTCTTCTTCTAGAGAACAATATGCCAACCTACACAAACATAATACTTTGCCTTTTACATTTCTGTAGACTTTTAAGCACTTTGATGGTCTTGCTATATTGTTTTTATATAATTTCCAAGTAGTATTCTTTTTCTGACTTTGTTTTCCTTTCCTCTTTATTTTTGCACTAATGTCTCTGAGAATCCATTTGGTGAATTTGCAGTGCCAAAAACACTGAGGCTGCTGTTAGAATAAAGTCGAACTCCAAACAAATAATGCAGAATGAAGCACTGGCAGTTTTTTTAGCAGAAGCTAAAAAAGCTTTAAAAAAATTAAAAATCGAAGAACCAACCAACCACTTCCTCTTAAACAGCAAAAGTGGAACTTCAGCAGATAGATGGGTCCAAATACTTAACACACTCATTTTTTTCCCCCATTTTCTGTCTCCATCACATTTTTTTCTGCCATTTGAATCTATCTTTGACTGCCAAGTAAAGCTCAGGTAGTAAAGCACTTTGTTATTAACTGCCCTTCTTGAAAGACTTACACAATCTGTTTTCAGTTCTTACATAAAATATGTTTCTATGTATAGTAAATATCCGGGACTAGAATAAACAACTAGATAAATATTTATTAGTCTTGATTATTACATTAAAAGCACTCTCACCAAGTCCTAGTGGAACCATCTCCCCCCACTCACAACTTCCCAGGGTGGCCAGTTAACAAAAAAAATCCAGTATTGGGGATACCAGGGCTTGCTCTTTAGCCTATGAAACCACCTATTCGATATAATATTCTCAAAGCACAGCACTCAGCTGATTAAAGTCATGTTTCCCGTGATGTAAACATCACAGCATCACCAAAGTGTCAACATCGTCAAACATTAATTTTGGAATTATTTTAACACAGTCTGACTACACTAACAGTTCATCAGGGTATTTGAACTAAAACATCCTTGTTAATTTGTGCATATATACTACAAATTAACAAAGTAATACACTGAAGAATCCGTTTCCCTTTTCTACCACAGGCAGAAACCACACACAACTTCTCCTATGGAGGTAAATCATCACGCAACTACACCCACATTCCAACATTTATTTTTTGAAAAAGTAAAACATCGAAGTCTGTTACAGAGTCTAACAAACAGTTTCACGAAGCTTCTCAAGACCACAGTGAATCCTGTCCGACAGGTCCCTACCCTTGCTGTCCTGAGGAACCCAGCGTCGGACACAGGGTCTGTTGGTGTGGACCACGACACAGAGGTAGGGTAAAGGAGTCTGTTTACATTTTTTCCTGTCCCCAGTAAGTTGCCAATTTTTGTCCTATTTTCCCAATATCTGATGTAACTATCTAGATACTTAGGTTCTTTAAATGTTGTGTGAATAGGCTGCTGCTAAAAGAAATAGGAAAAAAAACCCCACAATTAGGACGTCTGCTCTGGGAAAGACTGAAATATGAGCTCATCTTTCCACAGGCACCAGAGATTACGTGGGACAGAAGGGACATTATACATGTCCTAATTTCAGGGAAATCTTCAGTTTGAGTTGTGCTTTATAAATCTTCACAGAATCCCATCACTAGACACAGAGCTGCAGCACACCAGGTTTCATTAGTTCCACTGCTTGCAAACTACGCATTTATTTTAATAAAACATGAATACCTGCAAACAGAAGCCTGCCTGCCAGGTGGGGTTTTTTTGTTTGGTTGGTTTACTTGAAGAGCTTTAGATAAAGCCATAATATTAAGCAGTAATTTTGCCTGTGTTTTAAATCACACTGTCACCAGTGAAATTACAGATGAGAGAGGCAGCTAAAACGACTGCTGATGCAGAATGAGTTGAGCTGCCATCCCCACCCAAGCCTGGCTCAGGCTGCTCCCTACTAATGAAATTCTTCAGCTTATTCTCGATCCTTGCATTCAGTACTGCAAAAGTGAGTTTTCTGGTTAATGCTATAAAGCAACACTGAATAAATACAAATAGTTTAATCTTCCTCTGCAGTCATATCCTCCCACACTGGTAAGTGTAATTAGAAAAATGCTACATTGCACGTCTTGAATAGTGAATGTAGCTGATTGTTAATCACTATATTTACATAGTTTATATGAAAAATATTTAAATTCATGAATGCTCCAACTTTTCTTTGCCATAACATTAATACCTGAACAGCACCTGAATGTATAATAGCATATTTGTACCTTATTGATTCTTCTGCAATGTCCTTGTAGGAAAACTGTTGGACAATGAACTTCTGGATGCAGACAGCATTTGGAACTTAAAAAAAATGAGTATTTCTTGGATAAAAGTGACATACGCTTGGAGGGAGAGAGGGGAAAAATACACATTCCAAGCTGACATGAAAATGTGTTCACACAAACATATGGTAAACTGTAGTATATTAGAAGAAAATCTGAGGAAGTGCCTTTTATAAAATCCTTTTTTTGGCAAAATTGATTATGAAAAACCTTTTATCTGTTTTTAACATCCATAAAAAAATTATTTCCACAAAAACACAGTGATAAAAAGGTTTATATGAAGCATGGAATTACATTTTGCCAACAATAACTGTCTTGTATTTGTTTTACAGAGAACAGACAAAACAAAAATGTATCACATATTTTGAGAAAACAAAAAATTAAGAACAGACTTTTAACAAATAACTCTTTAGAAACTTGACTAGGAATCAATGTATGCTCACTAGCAATACCTCTGATAGGATTTTTGAAATGACAGAATAAATGCATAAAGTACTAATAAAACGGTTTTTAAACCCTGAAGTTGGAGAAAGAGCAACTAGCATTCCACAAAATTAGTTTTATAAACCAGACCGTTTATTACAAAAAACCCTCAGCTTGTTTTCCAGGTGCCTGGTCTAGGCTGCCATGGGCTCACTTTTCAGCAAGTCGGTGTTTCCACCTTTAAGGAGCTAGTTTCCAGTGCCCACTTGATTTGTTCGTTCAAATTTGAACATGTTCTAAACGTTCTTATATATACACTTAACTGTTCAGATACGTGCATAAATGAGAGCAACACTGCCCATGTGTGACACAACTTTACCAAACAGTCGTTAAGAAATGCTTCATTCAGGTGCACTGCAACTTCATGGAAAAAATCTTGAAATAACCTTAATGCCTCTATTAAGATAGGCATAACTATTTACAGTTCTCCCTAGGTCTTAATCTGTGTTCATCCCATGTTCCAAAAAGGATTATTCATAAGTCAGTGATGTACTTTATACACATTTAGTTGCTAAACACATTAAATGTGGTGTTTCATGACAAAGCTACACGTGAAGATTTATTTCCTGATAAGAAGCAGAATAGTGGGCATGTCTGGGGAGTGATTAGATTATTAATAAAGTATTTAATACTCATGAGTGCTATGAGTGAACTGACCCCCTGAATGGTTTAAAAGCTAATTTTTAACAGTTTTCAGTGGTTTCAATACTTACACAGTGAGATCACTAGAACTAAAAGGGCAGATGGGAAGCAATTTCAGTATCTAGGCACGTGCCATAACAGTTCCTAGAAAGAGTACATGACAGTCCAGTGTCTCATGCAAAATCAACTACTTTTTAGTTCAGGATCCTCAGCCACTGAAACAGGATATTATTTTGTGTCCTGAATAATAACTTGTTCCAGTTTCTAAGGAAACCAGCCCCAAAAACTAAGTTTACAATGCTGCATCCCCAGAAATTGCCTACAACATCAGTCTCTAGGGTATTATTACCGAGTGCTATTTGCATTTAAATTTCTATAACCCTTAAGCAACTGGATTGTTTGTTTATATGCACAGTTATGATCTAGTAGGTATCTAGGTGTTAATCCTCACCTTCCACATGGTTTCCCAACCCATTGGCATCTAATGACTTAAAAAGCTCAATTTCAAATCAGGAACACAGCTCTATATTTATTCTGTATTTAGTGATATCACTTAGTGAACAGGATAAAAAGAGGCTTTTCTAAACAAATCACTTTTATGACTAAGCAATCACACTTAGCCTGAGAAACAGAGATTGTGAATATAAGAAGCATTACATTTACAGTCATTTATACTTGTTCTTGGAAATTTTGCTGAGTTACCTGAAATCATTTCAAAAAGAAAAAAAAAGATGGTGTTATGGTGGATTTAAGTCAAATGAGCAATAAATAATAATAAAAAATAATACGTAGAAACCACTAAAAATATTAAAAGAACACTG
The DNA here is from genome assembly GCA_013396775.1 of Cephalopterus ornatus. NCBI lineage: Eukaryota > Metazoa > Chordata > Aves > Passeriformes > Cotingidae > Cephalopterus > Cephalopterus ornatus. Next base: position 29,562 of record VZRE01004955.1, read on the forward strand.
AAAAAATTAAAGTAATGCTTCAAGATGACAAATGCACATTCCCCATTGCTTGGATGCAATACATCTTTAGTTAATTGCATAATGCCTACTGTGATGCATTTCTTTGATCTTAAATCTTCTTTTTATTGTAAATAATTAGCATAGGATTACTTGCAAGATGGATTACTATTTGCTGATTGCTGAGTTCATTGGGCAGTGCTGTTGATTTTGCGCACTTCCTGCACTGGTCTGACAATAAAGTAATGTCCCTGTTATAGTCTCATCCTGAGTAGCACTGAGCACCTCTCAAGACACAATGAGCCCTTAGACCAGCCAGTGAATTAAACAGAACTTGTGTCTTCGCACCTCATAAGATCAGTTTTCAATTAGAAGCGAAAGGCCACATATTGCACTAAATCATTGCCTGACTTCAACGAGCGTCTCCCACACTCGAGTCAAAGGCTGTGTGCTGAGGGTGAGGTTTGACTGCTCTGCACCCTGAAAGCAGAGCAAGTGCCGATTCATTTGCCCACCACGTGAGAAGCAAAGGCAGCGGTGAAGACGGCCCTTGCCAGCAGCACACGGTGGGCACAGGCTGCCAGGGCTGCCCCGAGCCCAGGCACAGCCAGGCTGCCTCGGCAACCTGCCCCTGCTCCAGCCAGCCACCGCTGCACCCGCAGCTCCCACTCCGCTGGGGACACGGCTGCTAGAAGGGAAAGGTCCCACAGGGAGAGCATCACGGAAGGAAGAAGAAAGGGAAGGTCATGGATAGAGATGGGAACAAGACTACTCAGGACTTAAAAAATAAGGCTGTCTTAAACAGATGTGAAGTGAAACCCCTGAGTAATCAGCCTTATTTCTGTGTCACAGCTGAGCCATCTATAGGAAATATTGCATCACTGGTATTGAAACAAATAAAAAGGAAGGAAAGTTTAATGTAAAAAGGAAGAACGGAAAATCTACACTGCAGAATGAAGAGGGCTGTGTTTTTTAGTTCTCATTCCTTTTTTATTTCTGCCCCTTTTATTTTTATGCAAAGCACTCTTTGGCTCCACATTCCTGCAAAGTCTCCTCGTGGGACTCCTTACAAATGCCTGGCTATTCTATATAATCATGTCAGAGCAAAATTCAAGCTCAGAAACAGAAACCAAAATTGTTAAAAAGGTTTTTAAGATACTCCCTAAGAATGAGATAATCATTCATGAGCATTGATGCAATCCTTAAAAGGAGTAAGCTCTTGCCAAAGACTGAATTAAATCAGAGGGGCAGCGTCGAAGCCTGCATCCTGTTAAGAATGTTCAAGCGGAAAATGTTTCATACATATTTTGCATCCATTTTTGCACCGTCTAATTGGGCTGGAGGAGTGAGATAACTCACAGCCTATTGTTCTGGCAAGGCACAAGTGTAAAGAGAGATGGGAATTGTTAACAAGCTAATAGTAGTTCAGTAACATGACTCGATCATTTTATTTCCAGCTCTTGGATGGATGTCACAAATTCTCATGCAGAAAATTTGTTCTTCCTTTTGGCACAAAGACTGACCACAACCTGTGGTACCAGCACTGTGCTGGAAGGAATCGCACAGGAGCTTCACTGCTGTGTTATTATCTGGGATCTATTATGTTTTACATTTTTCAAAAATCTTTAAGCTAGATCTTTGACATTCAGCTGCCTGTAAAGACATACACCACCCGATGAGAAGCTTTGATGTGCATTTTGAGGATTAAATAATCTAGATGGAAGGCAATGTGTTTCCAGCCAAGAAGAAAACTATGGAGGAAATTTTGCCTCCTGCTGTTCAGCACTGCTGGCAGTCAATACCTTTTAGCCTACCCTCTAAATTTGATTTCATACATATTTACAGACTATTTTTCCTCTTACTACTAATTCTTTTGAGACCAAATTAAGAACAAAGATAGCATGAACAGGCTTCATCAAATAAAAATGTAAATATGCTGCATCTCATTTTTGGATGAAGAGAGTTTATTTAAATATTTTCTCCAATGGAATATCTTTGCAGTATCATTATTGCTTGCAACAGGAGAAGTAATAGCCTTACAAGTCAGAGTAACCCATTGAGGCTTAAGCAAATTTATGAATTTAAATAATGTCATTTACTTAAAACAAATCCCAAAATTTTCTGCATTTGTAGACAAGAAAAGAATAGTAATAATAACACAATTAGATACTAAAGAAGAGATAATCTCCCTTCCTATATTAAGTGTACATTGTCATAAAACTCAATAGCTTTAACTAGGAAAGAAACATTGAAGAAATCACAAACTGACTTTTTTTTTCACATATTTTGAAAGCAACTGAAAAATCTGAAGTTAAAATTGAAAATTATGGTGCTTCTACAAAGTGAGATTAGTCGATAACGTATTTCCAATTTTCATTTTCTTAAAGAAGGTTTAAAACACCTTATTTTTTTTTTTTCAATTAGCAGTCCACCCTTTCTGTCTGATTGATTTCACAGGTAAGTAGGCAAATATGGTAGATACAGGATGCTGTCTTGAAGCCAATGAAGTTACAGCAGTGAATTTGTGGAGTAAAAGTCTTACCAGAAATGTTTGATGTCTCTTATTTCCCACTTAAATTCAATGAGATGATACGCTGTCTGACTGAATGCTCTCATATTTTTCCACTCAGATATTACTTCAACCCACAGCCAAAGTATCCTAAAAGGATCCTGAAAAGTCATTGTCAACAATTGTCGCTGTAAACAATAAAAGGTTTTACATTTCATCATCAGTCTCATTTTTCAAAAGATGTAACACATATTTTTGTCCATAATGACAGATTTCAGTCAAGTTCAGCACAAAAAGTAATGTAAAAAGTAAGAAAAAAGTAACTAGATGTATTTTTTACATATTCATCTGGCATGGCATTCATCAGAAGTAATTTTGACCTCTAGAGTTTCTTAATTTTAAGGTTCTTCCACCTCATCCTACCCAAAACCCTCACAGAAGCTTCCCTATGGGTTTTGTAGGACCAAAGTAGCTCAGGAGCCTGTGATTCTAGCTTTAAAACACTGTGAAACATCTTATAGCATCAGCTGCTTCCCCACATACCCTACCAGGCATTTGGTACACCTGCAGTACTTACAGAGTAATAATAATCATAGTCAGAGCCAGCTTGGTAAGGCTTTAGCACCATGTGTGTGCTGTGAAAGCGTGTCCCCAGCCCAGCCTCTGACCTGGAATACACCTAGGGGTGTCCTGCACCCAGGCTGGCCAGACATAGACACTCTGTTTCTGAGGAAGCTGACATCCAGAGTGCCATGAAGATGTGTGGGAGAAATGAAAGGTTAAAGCAAGAACCCACTGGATTTTCTGGGTTGCATCAAACTTTAGCTTCCTCTTCCCTCCCCAGCTTCTCAGGAGAGCATGCAAACCAAACTCACTGAGCAAAGGTGTCAGCATTTACGTGCGAATATGTGTATTATCCTTGCCTGCAGGTATTTCTTCACAGAAGAATATATTAGGGCCTGCTACCTTGTATCATTTTCTTTTGAGAAACTGAATCACAGTTCTGCTACTTCTAAAGTGTCAGATGTTCACAAGCACAATATTAAACTGATATGTGTTTGTTATACAGCATATAGATATCCTTTGTTGACGTCTCATGATATTTCTATATAGGGCAAGATAAAATCTACCTGAAAGAAGAGCAAATATGTTAACTGTTTTTCTCAAGAAAACTCATGCAGAGAGGAAGGAGAGATTAATCTCTTTGTGAGTGCTGGCAACATTTCAGAAATGTCTCTACGAAGAATTGTGACAAGTTTGGCAGTGACATTATGTAGAATAGTGAGGAGACTCAACACGAGCCCTAAGAGCCAAACTTCCCCAGTAGGTCTCTGCCTACCCCAAGCAGCAAACCGTGTGAGTTTAAACCCCGGCCCCAGGCAGGTGGGGCACGTTCACTGCCTGTGGGCCTGTTCCTCTGAGGATGCAGCAGGAGTCCCAGATATCCCTAGTTCAGGTTTGACTCCTACGGTTTTACCTAATTTCCCTGTTTTTTCAGGAAAAACCCTGCCTGTCCGACTGTCCCCAGGGGTCGCAGGGCAGTGCTGAAGTGGGCCCTGGGAACGTGTCCCTGGCCCGGTTTCCTTGGCAGCTCTCAGACAGCCAGCTTGGCACTTCTTGCTCTGCCAGCCTCCAGGTGCACAAAAACATTAACAGTTCACAAATCTTCGGGAAATTTTCAGATTTGTCTGATGTCCTGGAGACTAGGAGCACACATTCTGAAGGTCTGTGGTGTGATAATAATAATATGCTAAACCCAGAAAAGGAAAAAATATTATGCTCTAATAATGAAAAAAAAAAAAAAAGTGAACAGAAAGATTTAAGATTGAGCTTTAAAAGAAAGTATTTATTGTGAAATGTTTTTCTTAAAGGCCTGGTTCTGATTTCTGCAGATAAAATATATTCATGCCAGTAAGTGTTTTCTTAGAATGATATCATATAATTTTTGAGAATTAAAAAAAAAACAAACATAAACTTTTCCTCATTTGCAAGATTATATTCAAGAGAGATGTTTAGCACATTCTCCTGCAAGGACAGTATACATCAGAATTATACAAATGAATGTTTTCACAATCTCAGAGGCTTCACCACTGTAATTAAAAGGTGAATTTTTCACTTTTATTTTGTTATTCTTGTCTCCTGGGTCTGATTTATAACTTTTGTTATACAATTATATTCATTTATTTCTTTGTACCATGTTGTATGTTATTTCAAAAGTAACATCTAGAGTGTCCTTGCTTTAAAATGTAGATTTAGCCTCTCTGGATGAAACTTGGTAGAACATCTGTGTTTGAAAGTATGAAAAATTACACATCTTCTGAGTGAACCAGGCTGAGTGCTCACATTATACTGTCTCTAAGAGAAAATTAAAGTGCTGCTGATAGCTGAGGGACTGGATGGCTCAAGGGAATCATAGTGTGACATAGACTTTCATCTGATGAAAACCAGCATGAATTTAGCCCATGCTGGTAATGACCAAAAGTCATTATCATTTGTTCAGTAATTTATTTAAAATGAGTTAGGGGTCTGGCTCACGTCTTGGTGGCAAAGAGGACAAATTAGAACTGAGCAAATAACGAAGAAATGTCTCTGGAAAAATTATTTCATATCTTTAAATCAGTATGCTTAAGCTTCTTTCTGTTTATTACCTTCTTAACATTTTAACAAACAAGTCTAGGAGGATGGATGTTTGTGAATTTAAAAGATGTATCTGCAAACTCCCATGGAAAGCAAATCCTGAATTTATGAAGACAAGTATTTGCACTGGAAATAAAAGATCTATTTTTCAGGATTCTGCTTATTCAACTAAACAAACTAAAATATTTAGTGTTTTGTCTCTGTGCCTGGTCAAAACTAACAAACAACTTCTATATTGTGAATCAGATGCTAACAAATGAAGCGCTTTGAAGAAAGCTACAGAATCACAGTTATTTACAGAAAAAATAACAGAGAGAACCATCCCACAAGTTATATGGAGTTGAGCAAAAGTATCCAAACAAAAACTGCAAAGCCACAAAACTCTCAGCAGAACTATGAGGAAGGAGGACTGTATCACCTTTAACACATGAAATTACAATTTCTAAGCCTCTCCCTCATATACAGGTGTTTCTTTGACTGACTAGGACAGAAGGTTGAGGACTGCACTGCATGCAGACCATTTATTCTCATGGTGGGAGATTTAGTGGAAGCAAGATTTGAATGTATATTAGGATCTGGTAAGTAGGGGCGTGGATAAGAGATTCACAGAATCACTGAAGTCAACAGAGGCATCTGAACATCCTCTTGTCCAACACTGCTGCTCTAAGCTGGTTGTTCAGGGCTACATCCATTCAAGTTTATCATACTTTCAAGGATGGAGTCTCCTATTATCTCTCTGGACAACCTGCTCCAGTGCTCGATCAACCTCACAGCAAGGAAGGTTTTCCTTACCTTTGTGAGGAGTTCCCTGTGTTTCAGATGTGCCCATTGCTTCTTGTGTTTTCACCAGGCACCGCTGAGAAGAGCTTGGCCTCGTTGTCTTCACTGACTCCCATCAGATATTTGCGCACACTCATAAGACCCCCCCGCCTTCTCTTCTCCAGGCTGAGTAACTTTCTCATATGGCACACGCTCCAGACTGTGGATCATCTTCCCAGCCCTTTGCTGAGCTCTCCCAGTCTGTCCATATCTCTTGTACTGAGGAGGCAGAACTGGACACGGCTCTGCAGACATCCCACTGAGACTGATCGGGGGAAGGATCGCCTCCCTTGCCATTCTGCCTAGTGCAGCCCAGGAGGTTGTTAACCTTTGCCACAAGAGCATGTCGATGGCTAATGGTCAACTTGGTGTCCACCAGGCCCCCCAAACCTTTGTTACAAAGCTCCTTGCCAGCTGGTCAGACCCAGCCTGTACTGGGTCATGGATTAGTTCCTTCCTAGTTGCAGGACTTTATATTTACCTTCTTTGGATTTTGTGAGGTCCATTTCTTCAGGCTGTCAAGGGCCCTTTATATGACAGCACAGCCTCCTCCCAATTTCATATTGTCTGCAACACAATTTTGGATTCTCTTCAACAGATCTTCCAACTTCCAAAAGAATGTGATCAAACTATGGTAAAACTACAGAAAATGGAGAGTCAGCCTCAGAAAGCTGGAGGACTTGTGCTGCAAGCAGGAAACAAGGAGAACTTTGTGGTATAACTACAGTACTGAGCTGATGCCCTTCCACATGTAAACACATGAAACAGACTCAAATTTCACTCCTTTTTTGATAACAAAGGTATTACAACTTACGGACTGCCCTAAAAGGCACACAGGAGAAAGCTGCAAAGACAATAAGCAGCAGTGCTTTGTTTTCCCTACTGGCTGTGGTTCCTGCTTCCCTGGGAACACCAAATACACAAAATATGGCAGAACAGTAGGCAAAGGGGAGCACTTCTGGCAATTACATTTCTGTGTGACTAGCAATATGGCACAAGTCACCAGGAAGGTCTCCTCACTGAGAAACACCATATTTAACTGGAATAGATAGTATTACCTCTGATTTACATCAGCAAGTCTGAGAGGAGAAAAACACCTGGAAGAGCTCACCTTGAGAGGAGCCATAAGCTTATTTCTATTGTTGATAAACAGAATGTCATCAACAACAATCTGCAGTTTCCACTGTTCACTCTGTTCATCTTCATGCCATAGGGAAAAGTGATGCTTAAGGCAGAGCAATTACACCTTGAGTGGCCTTAAGCTACAATGACATCGTAAGTAAACAGTGTGAGAAATAGTAATAATGACAGCAATGAAAATAGATATAAAAACCAAAAACGAAGTAAAACTGTCACAAAGTAATATATCTTCAAACTTACAAAACCAGCTAGGACATTTAAAGATCCATTTAGAATAATAAAGAGAAAAATGGCAAAAGAAAATCTATTATAATGCTTGAAATTGTCCTTTTGACCTTTATTTAAATTAGCAAAAGTTGCATGTTCATACCCGATGGCAAAATATAGTTCTTTTCTAGCAAAACACAGAAGTTTGGTGTTAATACAGAACATGTAATTTTAAAAGAGTCATCTATTATAAAATCTAAGTCATGACTGTACTGCCAAGTATTGAGCTTAGCAAAGAAATATTAATTCTGGTTAAATTGGTCCAAAACCCAATAAAACTATTCAATGAAAATTTGGGTGAATTGTTCATTTGCAGACTAGTAGCTACAATAAAGGAGACAATGTCTTCACTTGTTGAAAGTAATATCCATGTAAGTTCTGAACACAAGCATCCTCTAACAATAAACCAAATGAGCTCTTAATATAAAATATGTCTTCCTTCTCTGAAAATCTGTATAGCAAATACAGCCCGAGGGAACTTTTAACAAAATGTTACAAAACTGAAAACTGACATTAATAGGAAGTACTGACATATCCTTAGTGACAATGAGTTCAATTCTGCCACTGCACAAGGGAAACACCAATTGGCTCCAATTTGCTTCGACTGGATTTGCTCCGACCAGCGACAGAGGAACGAGGCCTAGTCCAGCTGAGACCCTTATGGCAGACAGATTTAGCAGAGGGTATTGGCTACAGCTGAAATATGTGACCCCTAACCATCACTCAGGCTTTGGTTGAAAGCCACGGGCACGGGGAGGGCGCAGGACTCGTGGCCCATGCGCTCCTTCCAGTCAAGGAGCTCCATCAGTGAGGTAGAGCCCAGGCGTCTCTGCCCTCCCAAGCAACACCAACCTCCCTCTGTGCACATCCATCCCGGCCCTTCATTCCAAAAAGACTCCAGTGTCTCCCCAGTCCTTAATTATTGTTGTGCCTTTCACACATCTTTCTTTTCTGTCTGCCTAAAAGCACTTCATTTTCTCTCACATCTTTGCCTCTTTCCTCCTTCCCCAATCCCAGGAGATCTCCTTCGCTCCCTGCACAGCAGCGGGGCTGAGGTTGGGAGAGTTCTCCTACAACATCTGCCCAAAGCAGCCCAAAGTTCAGGCTCTGCCAAAAGAATCTGTCCAGTCTATTAGTTCGTCTTCTCTCCAGCACGACTGCATTTTGAAGGGAACGAGGAGGTACTGCAGTCCTTCCTGTGAAAGCCTGCAAGGGGAAACGCAATCCATCCCTTTACCATCATGTTCTGACCAAGAACGGAGATATGCACCCAGAGAAGGTGCAAGAAGGAATTTACACTGCACTAGATATATGTGATTAATTTTATACTGAATCAAACTTAATGTTAGAATCGATTTTTTTCTTCAACTCAGGACTGAAAGCCTATTATAACACTACTTATCAATAGAGAATGTTAATTCACACTTTGAATTGTGTCTAAAATGGGGATTTAATTTAGATTTACTAGGACAGCAATTGCATGTTAATTAAATAGCAATTGATTATTAAAATATTTTTACTGAGATTTAACAGCTCTACTACATAAGAAAATTTGCTAAATTACTGTCCAAATTGTATTTTAAGATGCACTGCAGTGAATTCAGTGAGGTTGCACTGATGAAAATGAAAGTAAAATAGTCATTTTCTCTTGAGGTTGTGTTTATTTAACATTGAGTAACTCACTGAGATGAAATCAAGTGCTTAGCTACAGATATTTAGGACAGTTAAATTGTTACAGAATATTATTTTGTCATAGGTTTTGAAGCTGTAAAACATGATAGCAAATGTTAGTAACATTTATGAATTGACAAAATAATCTTTAGTTCAGTAAGATATCAGGTACTGCTGATACCTCAGTACATAAGTCTGGTCCCAGACATAGAAGGTGTAAATTAAGGTGATATATTACAATCCACGCTATCATAGCTGTACTACACTTAGGTTAACAACAACGTGGGTCTGACTTGGAAAGTGAGGACTGAACTGGGCTCAATTACCCATCAGCAAAGCCTGGGGAGGTAAGAACCTGTGCTGTTGTGTGGTGTCCAGACACACAGGCACTCAGGAAGTGCTGGGATGGACTTTTTCCCATTGGATGCTGAAGGCTGGGCTCAGGATGTGCAGGAGCAGGGCCTGGGTTCGCTCTCCCTCTGCAGTTCAGGCAGTTCAAAGAGGGAGGCCACCATTTGCTTGCAGAATATTCACTACCAATTAACATAATCAATGGAGATCTTTTCCAAATTAGAAGAGCAGGATGAAGTACCACGGTTGAATTAGTGGTGCCCTGTCAGAATCTCATCCTGCAAGGGTAGATGTTTTCTCTGTACTTTTCCATCACTGTTAAAGAGGTTGGCACTTCCAAGGAGGAGAAAAACAAACTTCTCAAAGTCTTGACTAGCCACCCAGCATGACTGAATTTTTCTATCACTTTTACATGGTCTTAGATTCTCACTCAGTTCTCCCCCTTAAGATAGTTCTTCTCTTCAGCAACATAATGCACAGATTTTTCCAGTGTGCATGGGTAGAATTCCCCTTTCTCATGATGATTCCTTGAACTTTTTTTTTTAATGTTGTTCTAACCACTCACATTCAGTTTTCAATCCCTGATTTCAATGTTTTATCACCCCTGTTCATCCCCTGTTTTATATGCTGTCTTTCAGCACTTCCAATTCTTCCTGGTCTGTAGAGCACCAGCAGAAATTTCAGCAACACTGGTCATTACCATTTTTGCTTTCCATCCTTCATGAACTAGAAATATAATCCTTGGACCCATCCCAAGCCTTGTGATATCAGATAAATCACCATTTTCTTTGGTGCAAGTACTTCTACTTCTTATTCTGTATGAAAAATGAAGGTCTTTGGCAGTTAGATCTGCTAATTTTTTCTCCCCTACACACTCACATAAACAAAAGCTCATGGATCACAGAGACAGAGTAATTCTCTGGATGCCATCTCCCCTCCCCCAGCTCATCTAGTGCAAACCCCCATTTTGGGGGAGTGGGGGAAAGCTAAATCCCACTGTCACACCCAAGCCAAAGCTGCATTTTAAATCGATATCCCTTCTTTCATCAAACCCTGTATCTGTGTCAGACAGACATACCTTTATCCTTCTGCTTTCATGGCAAAGTGCCCACTGGCCAGGGAACTCTAAACCTTCCTGTCAGCATCAGCCCCTGCCTAAATTTTTATTCACAGCTGAGCTGACTGACAAAAACTCCCCTGTGACCCCCCAGAGCCTGAGGACTCACTACAGGTCCCCCCAAACACTGTCCCAGGCACGCCCAGGCTCTGGGAATGGTGGGGGTTTGTTCACAGTTTCCTGATTAACCAGCTCCAGCTCATGTTCCTCCTCTTTTTCATGCCATTCCAAAGCAGGTCCTGCCTGAAACATGGCCTTCTCCCTTCTCTTCCAATCCTCCAACTGAGCCTACAAATGAAACTCTCCTGCAATGGAAGTTCATGATCATGTTATTTTGGTTTTGTATTTTGTTAATTTTCCTAAAGAAAAGTTGCAAAATTTAGCCATTTAATTTCTAAAAGTGAAATACCACAGAACCACATTAAGCAAAAACACACACTTCGCTGCTTCTTCTGAACTTGCGTATTATAAACCAGATAAAAAAGATTCAGTTACTTACTCTCCATAAAAGTACTTAATTTATCCTGAGGGCAAGGGGACAGCTCAAGTGCAGCTGTACAATGTTTTGCTGTGATTTTCATTACTACTTCTACCTGCCAGGCACACTACTTGGTCTTCCTAGGAAACACAAACATTCAAAATACAAATCAAATACAAGTTGATGTTACTTTTATCCCCATTTCCCGTTCCTCTGCATTCGCACTTGTGTGACTGATTTGTGTGTGAAATGGTTTCCAAGTTTTCAAGCAAAAGCAGTTAAGAAACAAAATATTTATACTCTTCTAACTTGTGCTTCCTGCCTAGCTAGATCCAATACAGATGCAAAGTCACTGGTCTGCAAGAGCCTTCTACAGATCTATAATAAAATAATTAAATTAGTGAGTTGTGTTTAGATCAGAGATTCTTGGCTGCCAGCTCCTAAGAACTTAGGGAATTCAGAACCACAGAAGGATCATTTGGAGTCCATTTGGCAGAAACGTCAGAAACTTGCTGCTCCTGGGAACATCCTTTTCCAATAACATTTATAGCTCTAGATGGAAGTGAAAAGCACCATATGTTAAGAGTTTCCTGCAAAGCTTCCTGGTAAGAGAGGAAATAAATTCAACTTGTCACATCTGCTCGTGGGCCAGTCAAGTAGGATTTTATCACAGCTATAAGTGGTTTACAAAACTGTCCTGTTATCGACTGAAGGGAGCTTTACTTCTCAAGACTTTTTTTCAGTATGCATGTTTATATAATCTCGATCATTAAATGATTCATTTGTCAGTGGAATTCAGTAACATGTATGATTATTTATCTCTAAACAGCAAAGATTACTCCGTTATTCAGCTAACAGCACCAGTTCCGTTGGAAGCCAATTTGCATCGTTCAGCTGAATCAAACTAAGCAGTCCCATTCTGCCCTACGTTTTTTTAACCCCAGCTCTGTGTATCGTATCAAATTTTCCACTATAAAATACATTTAATTAGACAAAAGTCAAGTTTCTAATCTATTCAGCAATCCTAGGTCCTAAGCACTATAAGTGCAAAGCAAACATCTGGCTTCAAATTCCCAGGAAGTCAAGGATCCCCAAGAAAATATTATGAAGCAATACATATTGCCTCTGCAGTTGCTCAAGAAATCATTACTCCGCTTTACAGAAAGCAGCAATTTGTTAAGTGAAGTGCAAGAATAGCACAAACCAAGGCAGGAGTGTTCTGTGGCAGGATTTTCTGCGAAGTTCACAGTGCTCTAAAATTTGGCACAGCCAAACTCCACACGTGCTTTTGGCGTCCCCTCCTTTTCTCAGTGAAGGCAGTGGGAATTCTGCCACTGACTAAACAAAGAGGAGGACTGGGCCCAAACTACGCAGCTATTTGCCAAAATAACCAAGTTACAGGAAATTTCTCCCCAAAAGGTAGACGTGTTTCCAGATTCCAGATGCCTACACGAGCTGATCTAACTTCCACGGCCTGGGCCATACACTGCTCCTGCCTCTGCACACCGGTCGCTTTGATGTTAATGGCAATCTGATGCTGCTCAGGGCAGTGCACACACGTCCCTTGGAGCCCATTCATTCCACTCTCTCAGTAAAGAGTGAGCACAAAAGAGAGTGGAAGTAACACATCACATTACATCCAATATTCATGCAATTACTGAAGAACACTGTATGTATTACATTTGCAAACTGTCCATAATAATTTAATTTTCTCTCCTCAATTTATAATATGTTAATTAGGCATGAAATTAAATGCTTTTTAACATACAACTGATTATGCTATAATGTACCCAACAAAGATTGATTACTGAATAATAAATCATCATTTGCATAAATATTTATATAATTTATTTTTAAAAATTCCATACTGCATAAACAGATAACATGGGAAAATGACAAGCCCTATGACAGAAATTGTACTTTGCTTTTTAGAGATCTTTCTTCTCCAGACTTGTCAAGACTTCACTATAAATTAGGGAAACAAACTGTACTCCATCCAACATGGAGCACTGCAGTCTTCCTTTAAATGCTATCAGAACTTCATAATAACATAGTGTGTTATTCTTAACATGCACCAAAAGCCAGAAAACTTGCCAGAAGAGAAGAAATTTACACTTTAATTACAATGCAATGTATATTAGCTTTCCCCCATGTGGAATTTTCCTTAAAAACCGATGTCACAGTTGGGATCCATCCTTGCACTTGCTCATATCAGTGGAAAAACCTCTTCTTTCTGGCCTTGCATCTATCACTGTCATATCTGACACTCACAAAACTGTACTGCAATTATTTAGGTCTAGGTTTCTCTGTGACAAAATCACAGCTGTACTCATTACCTTACCAGGGAGTTAACAGTGGATAGTTTGTGTTTACAGCACATCAAGTGTAACTTTCAATGAGCAAAAATCTAAAGAAAGTCCATTAACAGAGGCACCAAGAACTTGTTCAGCAGATTTCCCAGCAATTCCGGCCCCAGTCTCCCTGCCTGATAGCAAGAGTCAGTTTTTTATGGACTGCTTGTCCTTGAGGAGCTTTCCACCAGAAACAGCTGAGATACCTCCTCCCTCCTCCACACAGCGCCTGCTCCAACGTTGACTGAAGTAAACGGAAAGACTCCCAAGACCTCACAAGCTTTGGATCAGGTTCACATTCTGCACAATATTCCCAGAAACCAAAGATCATTTACAGGCTAGTCCCAGTCTGGACTCTGTTCTGCCCATGTGGAGTGGGAAGAGAGACTCCAATCTGATTTCAGTGGGAAAGAGCAGACAAACCACATGTAACTGGATAAATGGCTCTACCTTAGCTAACTTTGTTTATGCTTCTTATTGGCCTATTTAGAAATGTCCAAGGTATTTAAAAAAACCTTATTCAAAAAATGCAATCAAAACAATGGAGTTAGTTTTTTTGGACATGCTGACTTGCTGCTTACAAGCCAGAAGCAAGAAAGGGTTTGGGATAATTCACACCAGCTAGAACACAGAAGCCTCTTGTAAAAACAAAAATGAAAACTACTATGAGAAAACTGCAACTTTTTTTTCCCATACCTGCTTAAAAGTCACCAGCTAGCCAGCAGGAAGTCCCAAGGAGACATATTCTACACAGGGAACAAGACTGAAATAGAGAACAGCTTTGGTTCACTGCTGCAAGCTGCTGTGCACCTCTTGAGAAACACTTGGCTCTACGCAGAAACCAGTGGGAGTTTTAGTGACTCAGACTGTTATAGCACCAGATTTTTGGATATTAATGTGGATTATGTTTAAAAAGTCTGCTTTCTTGCCCAGAAATACTGTGATGAACTTGCTCTTCAGTAAGTTTTCAGGAAGCACTCATTAGTGGAAGGACATGGTACAATATTAGCTTTTTTGAAAAGTTTTGAGATGGTACTTTTCCTGGCTACTGCAACCATACATCTGAGAAAGGAGGTGGGAGGCTCTGCACAGCTGAGAGCTCTTGGAAGAGGGAAGCCTGATGGCTTCCCAAGAGCTCCTCCTGGGCTCCTCCCAGGAACTGCACAGAAAATGCCACAAAACTGAGCCTTCCAGGGAGTTTCGGCAGAGCCATATTTTTCTTCCTCTCTTCTACTCCTTCCCGCTCCTTTTTCTCATCCTCAATTACTTTCACCTTTTTGTTTTCAAGGTAACATGTAAGAGGATTTTGTTTTAAGAAGGCATGCTCCCTTTGTAAGTATTCCATCACAAGTGGAGAGCACCAGACCACCCATGTCTGCAAAGCCACACTCCAGCTCTCATTATTGTCCTTCTGTGTTTGGCACCAGCTGCAAACTCCATTTCTTACAAAGGCACAGAACTCTGCAAGTTGTAATCTCTCAGGTACAAACCAGTAATGCTACTCAACACCCTGAATTCTTAGAGCTTTCTTCCATGATCTCAAAATGCTCAGAGGCATCAATATTTCTTCTGCACACAGAAAACCTGGGACACAAGTACACGATTAGAGCGTAGACCCAGTCAGTAACAAAGCCACACACAGGTCGCACAGCTGACAATCCACTGGATCTTCTGATATTCCTGATGTAACCAGATCAATCTTTCCTTCCTTCCTTCCAAAATTTGACTAACCACCTCATTCTTTCTGGTTCACCTTGAAATCGCTGCATATCTTATCTTCATTGTAAAGACTTTTCTGCCCCCTTTGAAAGCTGTGCTCACTGCATCCCTCCTCCAGCCCAGCCGGGTCCAGGAAGGGCAGTGCCCTGCCCTGAGCGCCACAGCTGCCGTGTGCTGCACTACCAGCACTTGTGCTCTCCTGCTCCCACTGCTGTCTGACACAGTTCTCACACGCAGCACGCTCGGAAAGGGATACAGGATGTTACATGAGGTGTACTGAAATGCTTTATTATTAAATACTTTAAATTAATCATGTGTGATAGTTAATTATTCATTCAAACAAACCATGAAAAATAGGGACTGCAGCAATTTCCTCTCTCCAGTATCAGATTGCTACTAAATGTATGGCACAATAAAATACTCAAATTAAAACTTCCTGATGTGACACCAAATTACTAAATACCCAAACTGCTGAAAAATTAGAAGTATAACCCTTGCACAACATATTTATTATATTCATGTCCTACTTAAAACTGCATCTTATTTGGAAGAAAAGAATATTCATGATCTCTCTTCTACAGATTGAAAAGGAAGTTTCTTGATTTGCCTGAAACTTTTGAACAGCAACATAAACAAACCTTAAGGAAGGCACATCATGTGCAAGCAGTTGGTGGTGTATGGCGAAATTAAATAATTACATAGCAGAATGTAACCTCTTGAGCAAGTCTTTCCCACCTGAGCAACTTAATTTTTATTACTCCTAATTATTTAGAGTGCCCTTCACCAAGAGTGACAAAGAGCAAAAGTTCACTGCCTCAAAGAACTTGAAAATTATAATCTTATTACATCCTCCTTGTGACAAGGCCAGTGCTGGTGGAACTAGTCCTTGAAATAAGCAACACGCAAGATATGAAGAATTTGTAGGGAAAAAACCTGGAAGAATAAAGGAAAACCAAAACATGTAAGAAAGAAGCCTCTAAAAGAGATGAAGATACAAAATTCAGCCAAATCAAAACATGGTACATGCCCTGTTGGCTCTACAATGCTCTTTTTTTATGCTCTTACACCTCTCAGGCTCAGGCAGAGTAGCCCTCTCCTGCCCCGCCCTAACAACCACCAAAGCCATAAAAAAATAAAAATCCCAGAAAGAAAAAAACAGGATAGAAAAGGTGAAAGAACCCAATGCCAATCTTATTTTTATTTATGATTTTGTGGTAATTTTGTCATACGCACTCCGCTGTGTAAGTTTACCTCCTGTATAATTCCTAAACCCCTCACAAAATGTAAACATAAGACTTTTGACTGAACTTAATGATTCTATTTTGAGCTGCCTGGCTTCTGGCAGAGATGTCATTATAGTAGATATTCCTGAAGACTCGGTGTAACGATCAAAGCACTCTGGAAGGACAGTGATCAATGAGGAGCTGTTTGTCTGTCAGTCCTTCCAGAGAAGCCAGAGTGCCCGGCTCAGCAGAACAGCAGGAGAGCACACTGCCATGAGGGAATTGTGGCGTGGTCGTGGTCTCTCCAAGGTAATAATATTTTGTCAGTATTATTTCTTTTCTTACTATAAAAAGAGATCTGTCTTCCGTGAACCCATTTGTTAGATTGCAATTTACAGGTTTAACCTTTCATTAGTCTCTATCCACTTTCATTAAAGCCACTAATTTGACAGGTGAGTGACTTCTTTTTGAGAGGTTTGTCCTTTCCTTTGCACAGGGATTTTTTCCCCTCTGCTCGCTGGGTGTCATCAGTGTCTTCCCTGCTGACAGCAAGAGGCTGGGACAGGAGAGAGCCTGGGCAAAGGTTTGCAGGGGTGTGAGGAGATTACATACACAGATGGATTTTTACACTGGCCACCTTTTTACCATATTCATCCACCCTCTGTTCTTCCTTCCTCCTCTTCCCCTCCAGCAAAAGCCCAGTCACCCCTCTCTTCACGTTGGTGAGATATTCCCAACAGCATCTCTGAATCTCTTCCCCTTGCGCATCCTTCTTCTATACTTTCTTCTATACTTTCTCCTGCTTTGATTCTCCTTTGCTTTCTTCTGTTTCATCTTTTCTCTAGTCAGGTCTCCTATTATTTGTTTCATCCTTTGTTGCTCTTTTTCCACTATACAGTTGCTCTTTTTCTGTACTGCTGACTTAACTTTTCTTTTTTTCCAATTTTGAAACCATTCTTGGAAAACTTTTTCTTCTACCTCATTTTTTTCTCTCCCAGACCCCCAACAGCTTTTCCAATCTTTCTCTAAAGCACAGCAAAATAAACAAATTATAGAATCTTGTTAATTTAATCTATCACCTCCTCAGAGCTGGTTTTTTTCTTGATCATCCTGCTCCCTCTTGCTTTTCTTCAGGCAAGGATAGACAACTTTTGATGGTCGAGGCACACGCTCTTATGAACCTCTCACGATTCTTGCTGGAGCCATTTGCTAATTTTTGTATCTATTATTTCTTTGGTTGTTGCTGCCATAATAAGAGCCTTCTCCTTTAAGCCTCCAAATGAGCCAGATACAGCTTTTCACTGTTCCCTATCATTTTATGGCTCTTCAGGTTTTTTATAGCAATAATCCGGATATATATTCTGCACAGAGCTATTTGTAAGCTTCCCTCTCCTCATCCCTTTCAGTTTTGTAAGCATTATTTAACTTTTTAACCGTCAAAGCTTGTGACACTGTATTTGAGAAACACTACTCAGCATCTCTACACTGGAAGACCTGTGAGAGAAAAGGAAATAGCTGCTCCTGAAAGCATTTCTGTTCCCTGAAAGCAGCACACGGAACGGCTGAGAGTCACCAGGCTCCCTCCTCCGCGACAGGAGCGGTGAGCTCGAGCCAAGGCACAGGAGCTGTTTGGAAGCAGCACAGGGGGCAGAGGGGCTCGGCTCCCACTCCCCACAGCGGGCTCTGTCACTGCAGAGCCTCTGCTTCCTCCTGCCAGAAGCAGGGAGCTGCAGCAGGTTGGTTGTGCTCAGGTCAGGCTGTGCCTGGGGGGAGCAGCGGGGCAAGGAAAGCTGGGGGAGCCCCGAGGTGATGACACAGATGAGGCATCAGCAATTGGGAAAAGGAATGGAATGCAAACTGCCATGACAAAAGCGAGAGAATAGAAAATGTAAAATGAGAACATCATGCAGAGCACCAGGCCAGGCAATCACAAGGAATGGAGAGAAAAAGATGGGAGAGGTTTAGCTCCTATCCACACAGTAAATTTCCTCAGATAACTCATAATACATAAAATTATACATAATTCTCCTCAAAGTTGTTGACAGTAAAGCTACTTCTACCTCAACAGTGTGGTTTGCTCTTTACAGACAACAATGTGCAGTGAAAGTTTTTATCTATGATTCATAAAAACATGGTATAGTGTATATAGGTACACTATAGGTACACAAGGACCTTATAAAAAAAACCTCATAAGCTCTTCCTAAGAACACACACTCAAATCCATAGTTAGAAGCAATGCATTTTTTCCCTAGTTTTATATATATATATATATATGTGTGTTCTTTCAACTGAAAGTGTGAAGTCTTAGACAAAGCAGCAGAGGAAATCAAAAGTGAAGCTAAGAACAGAGAGAAGTATTGTCCTTGCAAAGTCTCTCTCTGAGCACAACTCAAACTTTTTCAAAAAAGACATTTTGAAGAATATACTAAAGTTGTAGCAGACATTAACACAACTGGATGAGTCGCATCAGGGAGATCCTGAAATGTAACTGGGATGACAGACATGACAATTTGTTGATATTTACTTGATAATTTCTGGGTAAAATTTTTCTCAATACTAAAGGTACTTTGAATCTTAACTATGTGTTTCTCCACCTGGAAAAATTAAGTTTCCCAAAACAAACAAGCCCTAATGAGAGCAGCCTCAGGCTGTGGTCATACCAGGACAGCAGCCTACAACAAAACACTGCTTGGACTCATGGGAAGAATACCAGGAAGATGCTTCACTTAATATTTAACAACCCCCTTCTCTCACTAGATTTTGTGGATCAGTTTTTTAACAATCTGATTTGGAGAATTCAGCTACAGGCTGATTACATTCATTTCCTATGCCCACAAACAACCTAAGAAATGAAATATAGTGCTCTGCACTTCAGTAAAGCCAAGATTCTGGCCTTGAGCATATAATCCTAAATGATTGAAATAAGAACAGTGAGAACAATCTCAACTAAATTAGTAAAGGAACTTTATGATTCATGCTGCCACTGCTTCTTTTCTAAGGAGAATAAGGTTTTATTTTATTTTTAAATGATCAGTTAAGGAAAAGTTGACTGGTGACAAGAACTCTTCTAATTACTAAGTTTTCACAGTGTTAAATACTTTAACTTAAATCAACCGGCATTTAGCAAACTACTGCTCCCCCCTTTTCCCCCTCCATATACACACTTTTTTCTTTCTAAAAGCCCTCCACTGAATTAGCTGTTAGGTGCTAATTGCAAATGATTAAGCACTCACCAGTCTTACACTTCTTGCTTTAATATTAATGTGATGTATTAGCATGGAACATGGCTTGTATTAATATTATAAATGGAAGCCTGCATGGATCACTGCCTACTGTTTTGCATTACAAGGAGCATGCAGATAAAGAAAAAAGTCCAATTTAGACCAGAAAAAGCCTAGTACACCATATATTTCTGCTGGCAACAAAGAAGTAAAAGGACTGAAAAAAATAAAGTTAAATACTATCTATTTATATAAACAGCATATCATTTTTTCCATAACCAGCAGTAGCAAACATATAAAAAGGTAATTTTTTCTCATCCAGCTCTGAAATAACTTGAATAGATGAAGCTAAAGTTAAATTCAAATCACTCCATTAAGCAGAGCCATGCCACAGAGAAATATCTTTTCTGCCTTGCTCTACAGAGTTAACAAAGTTTTTTTTTCTGTGTATATCAGGTTCGAGGATTATACTCCACTTAAACATCTTACTTGTGCTTTCTCATTCATAGGACGCCAGAAAGTACTTAGTGTGGTTTTAAAGTATGTACATATGTAATTATTTATCCTTTCCCCATTTCTTTACCCACCATGGGCACATAAAGCATAGGACTGTTAGAACGCACAGCTTAACTAGCCTTGTATTAGTTATACAAAATAAGCTGTGTGCTGAAATTGAATCAAACCTGTTAGAAACAAAAAACATTGTTTTCATTCTTCATGGTCAGATGATAGGTAAATGAAAGCTCTCTGCACACATACTGTGTTGGTTCTAAAGACAAACACCTTCTACAAATCCATGCGTTTTCTCGGGAGCCTAAAGGGTCTCCTCCAGGAGATTTTTAATGCTAGTTATTGGAGAAGTATGGAAAATACGACATGCACACTCTAAAAAAAATGACAGGTTTCCTCATCTGGAAAAGACAACACATCTTTTTTAGCTTTTCTCTTGAAGTTGGTTAAGAGAAAAAGCTTATGGAAGGAAGAGGAATTATTTATACAGTATTCTTATAAATAAGTTCGAAGGATCAATACAAATGCAACTTTAGAAAGAAAAGCCTGAGAGCAGAAATATGAAACCAGCAGCAGAATCCTGGCACAGTTTTGCCACTCCACTAGCAGCAGGAATGCCTAGCAGCAAAGGACTGATGCCAAAGCTCCAGGTGGGATGTCCCACACGCACAGGTCAGTGCCACTGCCACCACTGAGGGGCCTCCACGCCGAGCAGACGGGGAATGCAGAGCAGCTTGGCCACAGCCCAGGGTGCAACACGGGACACCACCCCTGCTCTGCCCAGTCCTGACAGCAACGGGTGCTCCAGGAGCCCCTGCTCATTTACAAACTACGCCTGCTGCCAGAGGATCAACACAGAAACCCAGCACAAGTAAAAAGGGGGTGTGCTCAAGCAGCAAGCACAGGCCTCAACAGAGCCAAGGAGCGATGCACAGGAAGGACTCGCCTCTTTCAACAGTAAAAATAGGTTTTATTATTCTTTAATAATTAATAGATTTAATAAGGGATGGTGAAGACGTGCCTCTAATTGGTCTAATGAATATTTTGTTCTTATTTTACTTTCCATTTTATGTCATGACAGAAAAGCAACAACATTGGCACACTGCAGCTTTGCCATTTAATGACGTCTGCTGCCAACATCCTGAAGCACCTTTAGCACAGGGAGACTGCTGGCCCAATATTCCTTATTCCCTACCAGCCACCTGAGAGAGAGCCACGAGCTGACTGAATTACCCATTGCCACACAGGGATGCTGGGGTGAGCTCTTGAGCCCTACTGACTCGCTCTTCTCTCACACAAGCTCACACACACTTGTTCATCTGGAGGGATGGAAACACACCTTATACACATATCAGACATCCAGATTTTTCTGAGATGGAAAATTGTTCACTTCCCTGTGAAAAGAGGAGTAAAGGGTTGTTCAGCTTTAGTGTCTTCATTTGTCCGAGAATGTAATATTAGTAGGGCTAAATTTATGGAGTTGTTTGTTTGTTTGTTTTTAAGAAGGAACCATAGGAAAAATAGTCATCAGGTTATTAAAAACACTATCAGATTACATGGGTTCTGATACAAGACCAGAATCAGGTTAAGATTTCTCTCTAAACCTTTAATTTCAGCTCTTAAATTATTGAATTTACAACCTTAATAATGTTTGAGATTTTCAATGTATGGTTTTGTTTTGACTGTAGATACATAGAAATGTTACAGAAATTCAGTGTTTGCCCATATTTATCACATGCTGTCACAGAAGTTCCTTAGTCTTCCGTTCTTAGAATTGGAAATAAAACTACTGCTAAGAATATAATTTTCAATAGAAACTACTTCCTACCAGAATCCTTGGAGTAAATACTGTCATTTCTGCCCTTGAATCAACGAAACTGAATACTTGTTTCAAGTGAGCTCCATATCTGATTATTATTCAACTCAGCTTTAATTTCTACTGCAGGACAGGAAAACACAACAGCAGGTTCCCATCTCCAGTGAGGGCTGTCCTCTGGGAATTGTGTACTTCTCCCTAGCATTGACTAAACCCTCTTTGAAGCTGCAAGACAACCACTTATTCCTTAGTGCCTCATATAAAAAAAAGTGATGAGCATCACCCAGACACCTCTTACCTGTGTGCCACAGCTCACCCATACAAGATTCTGCCACAACTCCTTCATTTCTTTCATTATGTTATCTGCTGCTCCAAAGTGACTTGGGATAATTGGCAGTGGAATTCTGCTAACATGAACTTTGGGACCGAATTCGTTTTGATTAATGAATGTTCCTGTTGCACGTTGACTGCCCATGCAAGTATTCACTCATCAGAAATACTACTGAGGCTCTGAAAATTCTCTGAAAATGAATATTTGGGAAGAATTCAAAACAAAGGAAAAAATAATAATGAGCAGTAGGCACAAGAACTTTCGTGGCAGCAAGAGAACCAGAGGAAGCAGTAGGTTGGTATTTGGATACACTGACTGCTCTGTTCGATGACTGTGCTGTTACTTTGTATTAAATTTCAATTTCTGCTGAACTTCCCCAAGAGATTTCCGTTTATTTTCCTTTTGGAAAGAATGGGTAAATGAGCCACTAGAGGAGTTGGCTGCTAGAGGAGCCGGTACAGTGTATGGTTTTACCAGCCAGGATCACCACGTCTACATCTGTGAATACACCTCGGTGCTGCAGGACACTTGCCTGCAGGTATGAATGTGCCTCACAGTATGGCAAAAAAATCCTGCTGCTGGTGTTCTCACCTATGGGATGCCAGTCTCAGCAAAGATATGCTCTAATCACACTGTTCTTCCTCTTACACAGCACTGACTCGATGAAAAGTTAGTGTTATTCTTGCTACAACAGTTCACTTTCAACAGTTAGAGGGGTTATACCATTTCCTTTGCAATCATGTTATCGGTGCTGAAATGCATCTCCTCCCTCAGTATATTTCAGTACTTTTTCAGGGTAGTGAGCAATACTGGAAGATCTAAGATCCTCCTTTCAGAGGGCCACCTACGTCACCCAAGTGAGCAACAGTTGCTTTAGCTAATGCCTTCACAGAAATCTCAAGAAATTTTCATTGAATATTAGATACAGCTCCACAAATATCTCCTATAAATTACAGTTCTTCAGTTTTCAGTACACAAACCACATCTCCTGTGCCCACTACTGTGGATAGCAGAACAGTTGGAAAAGAGCTATCTGCCTTCACTACTGATTGCACTGCAATGGAATCACCCACCTGTGCTGCCTTAGCCACGGTGACTTCTCCAAACAGGTGGGAATGTGGGAACAGAGCCTCTGCAATGTTTTATGTCTACAAATATTAAGTGACTTGATCTTACACTCATCTGAACCACCAAGTTCCAGCTCAGCAAAATATTTCAAAACTTGTTTAGCTTTAGTTCAATAAATTATCTAGCTGAAGTCCACTGAATTACTTTGTTGCCAAAAGTTAAGCAGAATAAAGCATTTAAGCATGCCCAAACTTCTCTGTCCTTTTGAAGCTCATACTCATAACTGAATAAGTCTTAACTGAGTGTCGCGCTTTGGAGTTGTGGAATGAGACTCTCATTCATTTTACTTCCTTTTTTCTTGAGTCCTTAACAACAAGCATCTTATTCAGTCACCTCTTATTGTACCATATCAGGTCTGCAAGCACTACAGCTTCATAGCTTCAAAGAGGCAAAGTGCTAAAAATGAGACAGGCTGATCATATGACATCAAAAATAAACAAGAATCCAGATAAGGAGGTGGGGGTTGGGGGGGGGAAGAGAGAGAGGGAAGAGGAATGAAAGCATGTGCTTACAATTCCTGGACAAGAACGGCTCTCTCAAAGACAATGTACTGTACATATGTTATTTATATGCCACCATTTTAATGGCCCTTCAATGAAAAACATCTTGTTACCATAGCAACAGCCACATTGCATGCTGTCTCTGAGACTACTACATCATCATACAAGACACGCACAGCGTTTCACACCAATAAGTCATGGGCATGTCTGGTATTTTACTAAAGAACAACGTGCACGTATTTTCGCTACTTTAACCCATTATCTTGCACAGACACTTTTGATGTGCATTTCCCAATACGGAAAGGAAAACTGTGATTTTGCTCTTTCTCTTATTGTTTTGGCAGATAGCAACATGTGCTCCTAATGGCAACTCCCAACAGCACAAAAAACCATTTATTTCAATTATTAACTTACCTCTCCAGGCATCCACAAGCTATTTACAAGTTGAAGAATATATTTTTTAACTGTCTCAGTTTAAAAGTGCCTATTTAGTCCCTTTGGGCATTTCTGTAACACTGATTTTTCAGGATACTTCGCAGGGAGTTAAGCCTGTTTGCAAGAGAAGTTCCCTGCAGACTGTCAGTGTGAGGTGCAGGCAGAGGTCCATCTCCATCCTCCACTACATCTTTTATATAGGGAAGATTTTGTGCATCTTGCCTAAGCCCCTGCACAGGTAACTTCTGTTGCCCCTATTGCTTCCACACTTCTATCCAACATCTTTTGTCAGTCATAACTACCTTACAGACCTAAAACCACAAAAAACGTGGACTGAAATTTTCCTTTGGGAATGCGCACAATAAAAACTGTTTTGTCACGAGCCTAAGGAAATGTCAGGTGTCTGTACATAGTGTCCACAGGTAGAAATTCAGAATAAATTACGCAAGAGTATCTTCATGCTGCATCCAACAGCTCTGAATCCTGTGAACTAACATCCTTTCAGTGATACAGTGGAAGAGAACACAGGTAAACACTCTGCTGGTTCTAGTTTGATGAGTGGAACCTCCAGATATTTTGTTCACTTCAAACAAAGTGACTTTATTAATTTTGAACGCATTAATCACATAATAACTTTTTTTTTTTTAAATCAAAGGATAATTAACTCTGGAGCCTACCTGTAGCAAAGAAACTATCAGTATTATCGATTACATTTATGATACAATTACAGTTCTTCAATCTTCAGTGCACAAACCACATCTCCTGTGCTCACTACTCTGGACATTAGGACAGTTAGAAAAGCCATTTTTGTCTTCACTACTTAAAACCAAGCTGTTAAACTTACATCATTACAATATTGTTAAACACAGTAGCAGATAGCACAGTGAGCCATTGCTTGAAGATTTCCTGAAACAGGGAGGAAGAGTAGGAACCATTGCCAGACTTTAAGCTCCTGTCCTGCAACACATGGGTGACAAAGGAATACAGCCATTTTTCACTGCAAAAAACCTCTCACAAGAAAACAAGGATGCCAAAATTCAAGCCAGCTTCTTGCCGTGTTTCAGTGTTAAAAGACCCAAAAGGCTCCTACTCTGTGGGTAAATGAAAGTCAGGCAGGTGCAGGAAATGACTGGAAGATGATCAGACAGATGGCTGAGGAGAAATGCCACCCCTGCAGGACTGCTGCTGGGGCAGCACCAGGTCCCCCCGGGCTCTGCCTCACAGCACAGCTCAGCGAGAGAACCCCTCGTGTGACCCACGATCAGACCCGTAACCAGAGCTTGCCCTGAGCCAAGAAAGTGTACCTAACGTACACTGCAACGTGACTCATCTGGAGAGATACTGTTCTTCGAATGTTCAAGGATATCCTGCATTGCCACTGACTGGGACTAAACTTGCCCAACTTAAAACTTTTTAATTGACTGGAAAGTATGGAAGCCCCGAGGCCACGTATACACATTGCACAACAGACTGTTTCTGCTCTCCCACTAAGAACCAGGAGCAGCCTGTTATTTTCCTCTTACTCACGAAATTGGAACTGAAAAAACAATGAATTTCTCACACCGTACGGAAATGAGCTCAGCCCCAAGACAGATATTGTGAGCTTTAAATCCTCACACCAGAAGTTATTTCAGACCTGACAAAACATACTTATTTATAATATTAAGCATAGGCTCTAAAGGCAGGAGTCAGCATATCTGCACATTCTAGACCACATTGCTGTGCAAAAATGGGGGGGAGGTGGAAGGGGAGTGGTGTTGACTTTTTTTTTTTTTGTCCAGATTGGAAGGAACCTTGTTACTTGCGCCAGAAAGTCTGTTATGGTCTGGTATTCAATCAAAAGATAGAGGGCATGAACATAGAGCTTAATACAACAAAGTTGATGTGCCCATATAACCTATTTTTTATTACCAAGTTTCAGACACAGAAAAAAGCCATGTAAAATTTTATATGTAACACCAAATTTTTCCAGTTTTGAAAAACACCCAGGATGAAATAGCAGTAAAGATTATAAAAAGATTCAAACTTTCCTGTGGGTACAGAAGTCAAGAAGAATAAAAACAAAACCTTTAACATCTAAAAATACGTAGCTATTACATTAGTAGAATTTTAAGTTTTATAGTTCATTGATATCCTTAATGACTGTTTCAAGCTTCTGTTTAATTTAATTATTTCTAATTTTATTCTGTGTTCCTCAAATTCTTAAATACTGTCACACTTGAGTCCCCTTCATAGCTTTTTCTCTTGAACTTCCTACTTCTCGTTCTACTGAACCACTGAGACAACTTTAAATGGTTATTGTACATCTAATAGCACAAGCACCACTTATGTGTTTCTTTGCTGTTTACTATTTTTAAATTCTACACTTTAGACCAAAAAAATCCAACAAATCCAAGCCAATTCTGCTTGCTCATAAATCATTATCTGCACTGTTATTGATACTAACATTAAGGGACCAGACTCTGCTACAGCAGAACACAGAATTTGTGGCAGAATTGGAAGAAAGTGAAACAACTGAATGTCACTTTGGATTTGGTTTCTTTGTATTTTCAAATTGTTCTGCATTGTGCAGAAGCAACATGGTTTAAAAATAATAAGAAAAGACAAGTAAGAGACCACTATTTCCTGTATTTTGGTCAATTTAATACATGGAGTTCTTTCTACCTACAAGTCACCAGTGGCGTATGGGAGAAATAAAGGGAATGTGGGAAAGAGATGGGAAAAGGAAATGTACTTTGGTTATTTTAGAAGGTTCTTAATAGCTGCTAGCAAACTATCTGGAAAAGAAAGTGAACCCATTCCAAACCT
This sequence comes from Cephalopterus ornatus, assembly GCA_013396775.1. Lineage (NCBI taxonomy): Eukaryota > Metazoa > Chordata > Aves > Passeriformes > Cotingidae > Cephalopterus > Cephalopterus ornatus. Next base: position 56,590 of record VZRE01004955.1, read on the forward strand.
TCATGCGTTCTAAAGCCAACGTGGTGGTTTTTTTGGGCACTGGAGAGAACTAGTCACCGGTTTAGACATCCAAGATCCACACTACCAAGACCTAATTGTGAATTCTGCTGCCCACCCTCAGCTACCCACGTGCCTGAAATGTTTTCCATATCTCATTCCATCAAGAAGAGAAAGTGTAGTTATGATTTCAAAATTTGCTGAAGCAGCTCTAATGGAAGTATGCACTCAGGATTCATTTGGGTCTGACATCTGTCATTACCTGGGTTTTAATCCTACCTTTCCAGGCATCCCTCATTATCACCTGAAATTTAGCAAAAAAGACTGTCTGAACACATGGTTACAAGAGAATGGTTTTCCTAGCAAAGACAGACATGTGAAAGCTTTCAGAACTTCTTTTCCAACTCTTGTGAGCTTTTAATGATTTGGATAGCGTGGGTAGTGGAAACAGATGCTATCGTCTCTACATTTTTGGCAGAGGATAAAGCAGCAAAGGCTAACATATTCGTGCTGTTTGCAAACTGATGTATACCACAGATCATCTTTCCAAAATACATTTGGGAAGGACAGAAAATTTTCAGCTCTTGATGATATAAAATTATACCATTAATGTCTAAATATATCATTATTTTTTAAAAGAAAATATCCCCCTCCCATAATACATAATCTTTCCTGTTCTCAAACGGATACAGAATACATATCTGGGTAGCCATTTAGATTCTTTCCTCTCCCATGAAAGAAGATCTTGCTTGCCAAGTGCTTGAGGATCCTCAGATGGAAGACACTTTGTATGAGTGAATTCCATTATTTATTGCTACCACGCAGCACTCAGTACATCCATGAGGCTTCCTGCAGTCTGAAGACTATATTAAGACTTAGCACAAGCAGATGTAACTCCACTGACATCACCAGAGCTGCACTTACTTACATCAGGCCTCACATGGTCTAAACACTTATGCCTATGGTTTACACAGTCTATTCTTACCAGAGGAGCCTTTGTAATGTAACAATAATTGTCTAGATCTGATCCAAAACTCAGGATACACAAGCTACTCAGGAAAGACAACTAAGACAAAGCAAACATCTATCTTTGCTTCACCCTAAGCTTTGGCCTAAAGCAGCTTGGTTTGGAGTCTTAAAAGAATTTAACCTTTAAAGACCACAACTAAAGCAGTTAAGTACGAAGGAGAGCAGACAGAGGGTTTGAAGTACGGTACCATTGACGTAACACTGCACCACAGCCTCTGCAGCTCATGTGTATCCCTGTCCTTGTGTTATCCCCTCTGAACTCGCTGTAGGCTCTGCAGCTAAGATGCATCTTGCAGCACATATTAAAGATAGCATATGTCATGCAATAACCTGAAAGAATTTAAACAGCTTTCCAAATGATGAAAGAAGAGGGAGGTAACTCCAGAATACAGGCAACACGCAACACCTGAGATCCTGATACCACAGTTCACGTTGCACAGGCTGAGCACTGTGCAAGGACGTACCCTCCTCAGGGTCAGTGGGACTACAGGGGTGAGCGTGCCCTGAAGGGGTTTCAGAATGAGACATTCCAAGCATTCCCATAGCACTGAGTCTCAGGAGAGCGTCAGGTAAAAGGCCGCTCAGATAGTTCAGAGTGATGACTACTTAAAATTGATAATAAAATGTGGGATATCTGGGGCATTTCATGGGCAGTTAGAAAAGAAACCTCAAGATTCACTGCCCGACCTCTGATGTGCTGCTGGACAGTACTCTGGAAAGCAAGGGCCCTGTTGCTAGGGTCAAGCTGACACCACTGACAGCACCATCAGGGATTATGAGTAAACGACACTAACGCTGTATGAAAAACATGGGGGGAAACAGGAGACCATGAAAAAGGCAATGGTGTTATTTTCTGGCTTCTATTAGCCATGTCCAGTGACAATTACAAACAAGACACTTTTTATCATTTCTTCAAAAGTGTGGGGGAAATATTGCAGTATGTTTTGCATTGTTACTTTTAAGAGTTACATAAATTTGATTTTTCTGATTTCTTTGTTTTTTACCAAAGTAATGACATAAGCTTTCATACAGCTTATGAGAACAGTGTTTCATGTTTTTTCCACTCCAGGCAGTTTAAAACCAGACTTGCCTCATACCGGACTGATACTTAAAACAGGTGGCATTAGGAAAAAATCAAGTGGGCAAAAATCAAGTCTCAGTTGGATATTTTTTTAGTTTAAAACTACCAGAAATCTCCCCTGTTTCTTCTAAACTTTAATGCTATTTCCATATTTACTATAGGAATAAGAATTTTTAGGATATCCTATCACGAATCTGTGATCCTACTCAGCTACACTAAGTATTCTGATACAGTTCCAATGAATTTTACCAATAACTAAAGAAGCTGTGTTGCATATAATTTGAATAAAAACATAAACATATAACAATATGTTGGGTTTTTAAAAAAAAAAAAATACTTACAGTGAATTGCCAGGAGGTGACATTACATATAACAATGAGGTGTTTAATCCAGAGCACTCACCTCTCAGAATAAGCCTCAAGGCAACACGGAGTATTTCCCTGTTTGCCTTCTCACGTGTAGCAGTGGTCGGGCAGTCTGCAGTCAGGGTGGTCACCCTGCAAGGCCCAGTGACAGCACTTCTTTGACTACAGCCTGATGCTGCTGTGTTTTGCTCTTTGGAAAATGCTGTTTTGGTAAGAGAATTGCTTAGAGAAGGTCCAGCTGCGATGCAGAAGATGGGGAATGTAAGACAATCAGTTTAGCTAGGATTGCTGTGTACCATACCTAATGCTTCTTATTCTACCTGCATGCTTGAGGCTATAAGCCCTACCAGTAAACCTTTCACTTGTCACATTTTCTGTTCAAAGACTGTCAAGACAGATGGCAGTAAATGCCATCTTTATTGAATTATGATCCATAGCATTTTACCAGAAATAAGCAAGTATTAATCAAAGTACAAAGGTTTGGAAAAGGAAGAGCTGGGAGAGCTTTGGGAAGAAGACAGCTTGCCAGGTATGCTGTCATATCTCTCTCAAAAATTAAAATAAAGAAACATTCAAGGAGTTAGAAAACTTGCCAGATACCAAGCAGGGTTGTGTGAAGCATTTTTTAGACTCCCTATCAATTTTCAGAATATTCTGTTCTTTGTTCTGTGCCATGTCTATGTGCCTGACATGACTCTTTTCCTGGATAAAAGCACAATTTCTGAATTTTAATTTCTTTTGTTTTAATTTTAATGAGTTCACCAAATATTTTAAATTACAGATGGTTCTCTTTGGACCTCTTATTGGTTTGGGGTTTTTTAATGTCTTGTTTTGGTTTGAAGGTTTGGATTTCGGGCGTTTTTTAAACCTCTTTGCTGCCTCTTGTGGTCTTGCTGGCTTTTTGTCATCATAACTTCATGCTTCTGCAATTTGTCTTGGCCAAAGGACAAAATCAACACTATTGTCTCTCTGAGCAGAGTCACTGCAGGTTGGAGGTGGGACACTGCACTAAACCTGCGCTCGTGCTCAGCGTGGCTGCAGAAACAGCCTGCGACTTGTCCCCCACCCAGGAGGACCTGTGAGTTTAGCAAATAATCTGGCAAGCCAGAAGCAAATATTAGAGCTGGAAGCCCTTAGCACACTGCAGCTCTGGAAATTTCAAGCAATTACTCTGAACAATTACAATTTTTTTTTTTTCTTTAATTGCAAAAAGACCACCTTCTGTAATAGAGTAGATCTCTGAGGCAGGTGTGCGATGGGGACACCCACGAACGACCAGGACACACCACAGGGACACTACAGCCCTTCTGGCCCCGCTGCTCCCACAAAGCCAACCAGCACACCCAGCCCCAGCCAGCCCAGAGAACAGCTGCTGCTGGAGACACGGAAGCAGAATGAAAGGCCTGGCTACGGGTACCTGGGAAGACACGAGCACACATTAGAAGTACCTGTGGGTGAACTCTCCTCAGATTAACTTAGTTTTATGAATGTGATTTAAATACTAACCAGCAGGTAATTTGTTCATGCACTTGCATGCTGAATACCTAGAATTGAAGGCATCAGTTAAATCATACCAGACTTTGAGGAAGAAACTCAGACTTAAAAATTCTGTTTGGTTCAAGTTGGAGCCAAAAAGCTGTAAACATCTACTGCAGATGAAAGAGTTTTCGCCAGTGAAATCCCACTAGGTGCTTTTCCAACAGCAATTCTCATTTAACAAGTGCACTCTGCCATGCAGGTGGGACCTGTTACAAGCAACAGCACGTTGGAACACAAGCCTTGCGTAATTAATATTTATTACTTACGAATATTCATCTTATTTATATCTTCATAGCCGGCCCCATGCTCTACTAAGCAATGTAGTAGGAGAGTAGTAAAATTTTTCACTACCTATATACACCTTTTACTGTCTAAAAACATCTCTAAACACCTAAATACATACAGTTATGATGATTTTAAATTAAATAGAACAAAGTATCAATGATTTATCACTTGTCATAAAAGAAAACAAAACAGTGAGTGACTGCAGATGATGAAAAGTGCCAACAGGAGGCAAATTCCAGTCTGAAGGAGCAGCTCCCAGAGCTGACTTGCCCACAGACCTGACATCGCTGCCCAGGAGACCTGCTGTGAGCTTGGCAAAGGGAAGGGGTTACCCTGCAGCACAGGGGGGCAAAGTCACACCCAGCTTATGCTGGGATGTCCCAGCAGCTGGCAGGCTGCCAGTGCCCCCAGGGCCCCAGCCCAGCAGTGCCTCTGCATCCTGGACCCTGCAGCTCGAGGCACCACGGGGCAGCAGCTCGTGGCACAGGGCAGTTATTCACAGTTAAGGCTGGCTCTTTCCTTAGGGACACAGTACGAGACCTGAGAAAGCGTCACTCTGTATGACCTGCAGTTGTTTGGAACATATCTAATTTGACAGCTAAATAGCACCTTAACCTTCTTTGTATCCTTACTGTACTACAGTTACTGCTATTCTCTTTTCCCAGGCAATACTCCATGATATTTTTCATGAAGAAGAATATTGATTTATCTGCTGTTCGTTGCTTGTTGTTATTGGCAACTCCCTTTCCCTAATAACATTTTTTGTGACGTTTGTCTGGGATGTTGGCATTAAAAGAAACTGTGGTTTGACTCTGTAAAGCACTTAACTACTTCGGTTCGGTTCTGCTGCGATTAGTGAAGAATAGTACTCGTGCAAATGCTTTGCTGAACTAAGGCACAGCTAGTGTCATGAATTCTGAACCCCCAAATTTCCATTTTATCTCCAAAAGCACAGTAGCTCTTTCAAAGGACAAAATCTTAGGTATGTGCCACTCCAGTGGATGATAAATATTTTTCTTTTTTTTTCTCACATATACATAAATAAAAGTATATAAATATATAAACACATGCTGAAAGATACAGATATTTAAGAACCAACTTTGTCACAAAACATCTAGCATTTTTTCTCTCACTTGCTCAACTATTTTTGTTTCAACACAGTTTTTCAAGCATATAGAAAAAGCTCTGAAAATTAAAACTATTATATTTTATTTACTAATACTCATTCTGTGGTTTAATAATGACTGTAAATGCAATTTAGGCTTTAGAAAAAAACACTCAGAGAATTTCTCTATGCTTCTATGTCAGATGGAAAGTTCTACCACCTTACTACCAGTTTTAAATTGTGAAAAATTTATATCAGCTATCTGTATCTCTATGATTATTCTCGGGTGACTTTTGCCAGGCCTGGGCTAAATATAGAAGAAATTAAAATTTGCATTATATTTAAGTCATGCTTCTGCAGTTTTTAAGACAAATATTTCTTTCAGAAATTAGATAACACCATTCTATCAGCAAGATTTGCAAAGCTGTGAAATGATATAGCACTACACATGTAAATCTGCTCCATAAGGTTTTAGAATCTGTCACCATCCTTGTGGGTTTTTTCTAGGACATTTTTATCTGCTGTAGGACAATGGGTCAAGTAGCAAAACCCAAGCAGTTACTCCACTACAAATGTCTCAGTTATTTGCCATCTGCAGTTATTTGCCTTCAAGGTTAGGAGCAAGGAAGATTAGAATCTAGTCCATGGATGGTTTACAGAATAACTTACTTGGGAAATCTCTCGTCAGGGCTGCAGAAATGAAAAGGATGGGAAAAAAATCCAACAATAAGAACTTGAACAAGATAGTGTGAAGTGTCTGTTTTTCCCTTTCTCCTCCTATTTCAGTCTCAGGTTGTTTATTACTAAACAGGAAGCACATGAAATTTGATGCACAGTAATGTAAATTCAGCTTTAATGATACACGGAGAAATGTTTCATTGTTACCACAATCAATACGTTTCTGGATATAAGAGAGTTTATAAGACTCTAAAACAAAGCCTAAAATCCGTTATACTTTTCCTACACCAAGTGAAGGCTGATTGCTGAGGACAACACTGGCAGTATTTTGGTGAACTCCAGACCCCACTTGTCATTAGTGGTCAGAAACTAAATTAGATCTCCCAATATATTTTTTCTGTATGTATTCTAAACAATCTTCTTGCTATTTGACCCATGTAATTTCAGAAAATAAGTTCAACACCAGTAAGTTTGACAGAGCTGTGGTAAACCAGACTGCTCTACAACTCTGTTTCTGATATATTCCTAGATTAAAATAGCTGGTAATTTACATCCAAAGATGTAAAATAAACAACTCATGAGGCATTCAAGTTGGAAGCACAACTCCTTCTGCAAAACTATGAATAACTTATTCACTAGCATCAACAGTAATTTCATCTAGATTGCAGTCTTTACATTGTAGGCACTGAAGGGATATTAAATACAACAATATTAACTTCTGCCTTTGTCATCATGCAATACCTCTTACTCTTTGAAATTGGAAACAACAGCACAAAAATAAAAGTAAAGAAAGAACAACATGACCAAAATTAACTCTGAAAATCCAGAGGATATGTGTAAGTGTTTGTGAGTCTATTGAAACGCTTAAGTGAAAACCACTGTAAGCCTTAAAAATACAGGTAGATTGTAGCCCTACTTATAAAGGAAAAATGACATTTCTGATGCAAAATGTTAAACCATGCTGAGTGAAATATATTACACACTTGTTCCAGGTTGGAGATCCATAAAGGCTGTTTATTCTTTACTTTGTTTAGATACTTTTGAGAACTCAAATTAAAAGGGGAAAAATAGAGAAAGAGACAAGCATCAACTATTCGATATTTTACTATCAGCTGCTTGGTTTCATTTAGTGTTAGTGCATATATGCCTCGGTGCTTACAAAGAGTTCAAGGAACATTGGGTGTTATTAGATTGATAACCAACTCCTATCCCCAGCAGGTGGCTCATAAATACTTAAACATATGCAAATTACTGGGAGAAGATAGTCTTTATTTGTGATTTTTAGGTCATACTAATGTGATTTTCTCTTTCAAACAGAACTAAATGGATGTGTCAGAAGGGGTAAAATTCTTAATGGAAGAGAACACAAATAGTTTCTAACCTGCTGGTAAGGTTAGAAATGTCACGGGTTGTTGTCATTACCATGGAACAGAGAGTTCTTCATCATTTCAAATGCCTTTTCATACCCACAGGTAGTCACATAAGTGACCATTACCACAGGCAGAAAAGGGACAAACAGACAAGATTCAGCTCATTCATTTTTGCCTCTCCCGTGCACTTCTACAGTTTTCTAAGTTTGCAGTTGCCTGTTGCCTTCATGGTGGGAGTGGCTCACTCTTTTCTTCACTGAGAAACACTCTGTGCAACAAAAGGTATCATGTCTTGGAAAGCTACTTCCTCCAATTTAAAAAAAACTCTGTGTTCTTTCTCATACTTGGAGACAGCATCTGCCTGGCACACTATTGATGTAGGCACAGTTCTGTCAGAGACTGAAGGCAGAATCAAAAAGAAGATTTGAGAAAAAAAAAATATCTTTGATGATGTTTCTCTACACTATTATTTTTTAGAAAGATAAAAAAATAGAATAAAATAGAATGAACTTCAAATTCAACAAGTGAAACAGTGACATAATCAGCTAATTTATAACAGTGACAGATCATAGCAGAACATCAATCATGAGTCATGATACGATCAAGGCAACTGACCTGATGTATCATTCAAAATATTTTTAAGGAAACTCATCACATTCAGTAAATCACATCTATTAAAACATAATTCCTAGCAAAAAAAAAAATTAAGCTATCACATACAATTTTAGTCAATCTTTGCATTCCATTTGTTCAATATGCCTCATATATACATAAACATATACGTATAGTTTGAAAGGTGACCTGCAGGGACCATTGCAGTGTCCCACATAAGACTGCAGACCATCCACCTCTTTGCACATGTGCTTACCAAATGACAGAGCAGGGAAGCCAGTGGTGTGCACAGCTCATACCTACGGTTGTTGCTGCCTAAGGACAGACAAAAACACCTCTAACCAGACAACTGGGTTCCTTTAGGCAGTAGCAGCATGTCTTTATTTAGTTTGATCTCAGTAAGTGAGCTTTCAGCAGTGACTGCAGTGCAAGGTTGTAATTACATCTCAGGAGTGGAAAGGCACCGAAGCTCAGGTTCTGCAAAGACTCAGAGTTGTGCTTCCTGTGCTGTAAGAAAACCCATTCATCTCCATAAAAACACTGCTCCCTGTGCACACAAATATATGTATAAGTTCTTGCTGGTCTGGGATGCAGGCTGGAATTATACTTCAGCCATTTAATTGTGCACATTCGACAATTTTGATGAAATTTTATCAGTCCAGTAAAAATGAAAAATTTTTATCACTCCTGGCTTAGACTAATTCTATGAACCCCTGACTGTTCTTGGCCCAGCAATAATTCTAGCCCAGAATGACAGTTTTCATACCACTCAAAAGACAGATCAATAGAGTAATGCTCCCATCGGCACAGATGGCCAGAGAAAGGCCTAGTGCACTGTACTTATTGGGCACTGAGGTTTGATACAATCAGTGTTACCAAGAGCTCACACTGGAGCTGCCATGGAAGAGTATGAAGTGATGGACACCGAATAACCAATGTCAGACCTGCACTGAAGGGCAGAGGGAGGAGGGGAGTAGGCTGCATAAAGGGACACACGATTTTGAGACATACAAGACTCAACATTCCTAACCCAATTTGATGAATGACAGTGTTCCACCAACGAGGCAAAGTTCATCTTTCAAGAAAAGCAGCAGATTTTTAGGACAGGAGGTTATCAGGGAAGCAAACTGGCAATAGTTGTACTTTGTCTGTGCCAGAACCCTGCTGCTGTTGTGACACCAGGAGAAGCAGTAACACTCAGGACTGGGAAGTAACAGTGACATCAGCTGCTTCCTGTCCCCATCAGGGGCTATTGCAAACCCATCTCCTCAGATTTCCTCCTGTATTCTGAAGGAGCTTTCCATCCCAAATAGCCTTTTTTCTCTGACAAGTGATGCAGTGGTAAGTACCTGGGAGGTTCCCACGCATGGAGAGCAAGGGGAGAATCTTCAGCATCAAAACGTTTACTGAGAGAAGTAAGAAACTACAGTATGTTCCTTGTGACACTGTAACTTATGGCACTTCCACAGACTCAAAAGACTTCAAATAAAATCAGATCTTTCTGCCAATCACATGGATGCTCTCTGCTGAGCTTCTCCTTAGGCCTTTCCTTCCCATGAAGGCAATTTACTGCATCCTTCTGTGAGGATGGGGCGTATCATACCAAGCTTTTAGAAGCTTGTTCTATGTGTCTGAAGAGGAGTGCCCAGTGGCCTGGATTCCTCTATGCCACTACTACATACTGGGAAGGAAATGGGAAGAAATTATGGGAAAATGTTCCCCTAAGGGAACCTGAGTTTCCCCAAAGCAGCAGACTTCTGCCTTCAGTGTAGACGTCTCTTAGCACGCACTGCCCAGGGTTACAGTGGAGGCCCTCTTTCCTAGGTGAGTCTGACACGGAAAGAACTCAAATATAACGTCACAGCCACATAAAAGTGACTACACCACTAATCAAATATCTCACTGAAGTTGAGCATATAAGCAGACTGATAAATACAAGATCTTCTTAATTGATTCTGTAGAGGCACTGAACTTTTCACAAATATGCTAGTTTTAAAATGGAAATTGCCTAGCAGTGGTACTTACATTGCAGCTGGGCCACTTATCACATCCAATGTATTACTGGTATAGAGCAATGTAAAGCTAAATTGGAAGTATTATTCCAGCTTTCATAGTAGACAGCTCTATCATAATGGTCACATATAAGAGTCCCATTTATAAGTTCTGGTTTTGCTCAGGATCACTTTCTGGAGAAGATTATAGGGGGTGAGGGAGAGCAGAGGCAAGGAGGGTAATGAAATTTTGATGCTTCACCTCTGTAAGTAAATTACTTAATTTTTTTGATTGAAATACATCTTACAAATGCTTAAGTTATAAGTGCACAAAAAAAAGATATTTGCTCTTGTTTCTATTCAGTACACCATCCTCCATTATACACATCACTCTTTTAATTTTCTACTTATAGAGACAAGTAAATAAAAATTATATAATACAATAACAAAAATAGAAGGTAAGGTAGTTACAAAATGTAAGCAATTTGGGGGACAGGTATTGCACCATTACACTGCACTAAGATGTGTGATGAGCGTGATGTGAATTTAGTATTCACACAAAGAAACCAAGAAAGTTACATTTTAATGTTAAAATCCTAGCAGATCCTTCTCTGTAGTTACTAGTAGATTGTCTTTACGCACACATTCCCCTTTACAATTTCTCTCTCCTTTATTTTTTTCCTTCTTAAATTATATGATTTCATCCAAGCTATAAGGAATAGGGCTGAAGTTCTGCTAAAGCATTCTAATGGCTTGTAAGATGCTGCCCTTTTCTGTTTTATCTATCACCACTTAAAAAGTTATTTTATGCTGGTCATGTAGAACACATCTCCACTGCACGTTTCCTTCTCTTCTTTTCCTAGCTAATAACTTGGAGCAGGGATTTAAGTTAAATGGTTCTACACCTTGACCTCCATCTTGATGTGAACCATAGGAGGCAGAGACTGTATTAGAGTTGTCTCGGGGGTGTTATGGAAAAGACTTTAGTGCTTATATAGTAAAGAAAATTGTGCTTTGGTGCTAGCCTGCTGAGTATGCATTATAATTCTCTAACTATTTCAGCAAGGTGTTTTACAGGAATCAGTGTTTTCAGATACATTATATTTGGTATGAGGTGGCCTTAAATTTTTCATGTAGGGTTCATTAGCTAGGTATACATGTTAAATTTAAAATTTTTCTTGTACTTCACACACAAGTACGCCAAGCAGCTGACAGAAAATCTAAATCTTAGACTCGGAAACTAAGTTCTCTTTTTTTAAAGAAATTGTCTAAACAGTATGATTCAAAATAGATGTGCTGGGAAAAATATATCACAGGGAAAATATTGCCTGTTATAAACATACAGACTGCACAAATCCAGTAAAATCTACTAAAGCCATTTCTGTTTTACTCCAGATCACTCTTCCTATATTGCTCCAGACCATTATACAGCAAGCAAAGACCTCACTTTATCATAATGCATTGTGGGGCTGGAGTTACTCTTTATAAAAGAGAAGCCCTTTTTGAGAGCTGGAACTCGTCATGTCCAATGTTACCTCATCATAATTTCTTCCAGTCATACACAGAGGGACAAAGGCAGCCCTTTCCTTCTGCTTATTTACCTTCAGTCTGTCACTACATTACATGATAGGGATGCTTTCTGGACCTGTCTATGTGTCTAGATATATAAATATATATACATACACAACCTCCTGTCAGGTGGTCTGTGTGCATATAGACATATAGACACACACACCCCTATATATGCACACATACATATCAGGCCAAGTAAACCCAAGAGCAAGAATCCCACTGAACAGCAATCCAAAACCCTGATGGATTATGAACAGTTCCCAGGAGGGTTTCAAACATGCCAAGACACTTTTCCTGAATACAGTTTTGTGTCTCTCTGTTGGGCATGGATGGTATGTTCGTTCAGCCTAAGTACTGTATTTTCATTTTGCCTTTGGTGCAATGACTCCCATCATGCACTACCCTGGCAGTCTGACATAATGAAGTAGGCTATTGAACCCTTGCCAGGGAGCACCAGACAGTCACCACCATCCTTGGCCAATCCATACCACAAAAGAGTTCAGTTCAGATGTTGGTAATTCTTCTTGTGTTCATATAATTCATATTTCCAAAGAACTTTATTTCTACCTATCTAATCTTCTCTCATCATTGATGTTATTTTCCACCTCTCAGTTATCGTTTCCCCAGTATTTCCCTGCTTTGTCCTCTGTGATCCAGCAAGATATTCTTTCAGCTCCTCTTTCTAAACATGATTGCTTGGCCAGAACATTTGGGTGTTTTATATCTAACTCAGCCACTTCCCGGCATACACGTTTCAGAATTACTCTGAGTCATTTTTAACCTTTGTTCAGCTTTTACTGCCAGGACGTAAGTCTCAATATGTATCAGATATTTTATGTGCCATTAAAATACCATACTATCGTATTAACTTTCCTTATTCTGGTGAACCAGTTTTTCAAACTCCATTCCACATGAACAGTAGCTTTTGCTGCCTTCTCACTGACTCTACAAGTAGGAATTTCCCCCATATTCCAGAATAACAGCATCCTGGGGTTTGGCTCAAGTCTGCACTTCAATATTACATTATCACATGACACTGCAATGTAGGTGCCATTACAAGAGGGGAGGGAAATTAAAAACCTTTGCACAACAGTTAGTAGTAAAAAAAACCCAAATGACTCTCCAAAACCATGAGGGGGATCACTGAATCCTAGTTATTAAGACAATTTAAATTTATCCTTTAATGCTGCCAGCTGACAAGACATCCCATTTTGGGAGGCAGAGAGAAGAGAGGCACTTATGGGATGTCTACCAGTGACTCAGAACAAAAATGAGTAACAGTTTTAGAAACAGAAAACGCCAATCACAATTGAGATATAAAAAAGTCACTTTTAACAGTTTCATTAAAATAATTGCAAATACTGTGCACAACAATTTACCATAGTTAGCTGAGACCCTGCAAAGGTCTGTCCTTAATAAACGAGGCTCATCTGTGGTAAGTGGCTTGGGACAACACTGGCGTTTCTAATCAAATTGGGGAGAGCTGAGTTACACAGATTCAGTTTATTTCATTAGCTTACAACTGCTTAGTGCTCATGGTGGATGGTCAAATGATATTATTTCTGACAACACTAAATAAAATAAATAAAAGAAAATGAGACACATGATGTATTAGCAGGATAAATCATACCACAAAATGTAGGGAGATGAAAGCCTACAGCAACAACACTTAGTACACTTCATTTGATTCCCATCCGTCAGCTTCGGTGCCAGTGGCTCAAAACAGAATGCAAAGGTAAATGAACACCAAAATATGATATACAGCACTTGAAAAAGAATCACACAGAAATAAATCAAAATTCCAGTGTTATTTTAGGCAAAGGTTTATTCAGAATATGGGACTTCTATAATAATATGCTGCTAGTATAAAAAAATCCCAGTACAAATGCAGTCATAAAAAATCCAAATCAATAAAATAACCCATCCATAGCTAAGCCTGTCTACATAAAGATCAGGGGTTGGATTATTTTTTTTTTTTGTAGTAGATAGTTATATTCATTCCATTCTAAAGAGGATGCACAGTCACCTAAAATTTCAGTTGTGGCTCATGATGCTGACTGCCTTGTTCTTTGCCTCAGTGTTCACAAACAAGTGGTGCTCTGCCTCTTTTATTTTTCTTCACAGAACTGAGGTAGCCTTCTGATGGGCTCAGGAGTTGTATGCCCCTGGGTCACAGCTCAGAGGGCTGCAGCCAGGGGGACTTTGCCAGCTAGAGAGGTTTCCTAGCGCTTGCCAGAGCCTCCCTGGCGCGGGGGCTCTGCTATTCCCCAAGCCCTCACGCCAGGCGTGGCTCTCGGACAGGCTGGACAACTGTCCCTGTGCACAGGGGAAAGGCTGGGGTGCTCCTTGCTAAGGGGTGAGGGTGTAATCAGGACCCACAGAACACCAACAAAAGAAGAGACCTGCAGAAACACAAGACCTGAAAGATGTCAGCACACACCAAACAGAGGTGTCTGGCAGCCGGCTTACCCCGGAGCACATCTGTGAGGGTCTGGCCAGAGCTGCACGTGGCAGCACAGGGCAGCAGGGACAGCAGCAGGGGTTACACCAAAACAAGGGGCCACGTGTGCAGGGTCCAGCCTCCACCCTGCAAGGGACACCAGCTCACACTATTGCCCTAGAAAAGTTCCTGCACATTTGCTCTACAGTCCATGGGGGAGGTTTTCTCCATCTCTTCTGCCACTTTTTATGAGCCACTGTTGGGACATAGTGGCCTAATTAAATGCACCAAAGCTTCAGTAAAACCACCAGATCTGAGAGAAATCTAAGGGGAAGCACAAACAACTTGACACCTAGTGCAAGTCTGTCCTACGTGAAATAGGAGAAAGTGGAAATGAGCCTTTGTATGTCACGCTGTAACCAGGTCAGACTACCCAGCCTATCCTCAAGCAGTCTGTATGTTCACAGTCATATGAACTATGGAGTGTTCTTGGACTACTAATATTGCACAAATATATCAGCATTCATTATCACACCAAGTTTGCAATGCTGATTGGTTTTGCTTTCAATAATCAGAGCTCTTTCTCAAGGTTAACTAGTCTATGACTGCAGCTTGAATGTTTGATTTCCTTTTTTCTTAATTGCATGTGGAAGAAACACATTGGAATGATTTTTGACCACCTACTGCTATATCTCATAAGATTTATATCCAGTTCTTTTATTAACGGGCTAAAAAGCAGCAGCACAGAAAAGCTTTGATGATAATAAAAAAACCTAAACCTTATTTCATACCTGTAACATCATTCCCAGAAAGATATTTTCCTCATGTTTGCTCCACAAATGCTTTTTATATTACCGAAAACTTAAATTGTAATACTGTTGGAAGTAGGGATGAAACATTAACAAATTTAGGCTACTAGAGCTGTATGAAGTTAAGATTATACATTTCAAAGGTTTAAATAGGTGTTTGCCTAAGACCAGCAATCTCTATGGAAAACAAGTTTGAGAAAGAAAACACCAGTTGGATTTTCATTCTATTATCACTGAAATGGCATGGGGCTTTTTTTGTTAATGACTGAATAAATCAGAATTTCAGCTTTACACTCACAGCATTCCTCCTAGTTATTCGATGTTTGATGCAAAACTGAACAGCAGCTGAAGAAATAAGTCACTTTACAATAAAATGTAGTCTGCAAATTTGAATTGGTCAGGCAGTAGGACTAGATGATCATGCTACATTCCTTCCAACCACAATATTCAATTCTTATTAGCTGAATTACTTCCCAGGAAAAAGCAACCCAAAATAAATGTGATTAATTTATCATTACAGCTATAATAAGAAGAATCTGAAGATAGTCAGTGTTCTTACAGAGGTGGGAAAGATGATGAGGATGATCCAGGGAATTACTAACTCATGATCTTCATCTAAGTACTCGAGAAAATTGTTGAGAAAGTCATTACAGATGTCATTATAAAGTACCTGAGGCACAAACCAGCATAACTTTCTGTAAATGTGAATTTTGCCTAATATATTAGAATCCTTTGAAAAAGTTTGAGTGAGTAATGGAAGAAATGTAGACATACTGTAACTGAAGCAGTTTATGATGAAACAACTCTCAGCTTTATTATGGGGAAATAAGGGTAAAATTTAGGAAAGAAAGAATAACAGAATGAATCTTACAGCTTTTGCCAGGAAAGATATTGAGTATCATTTGGGGCCTGAATGAATTTCCCCTCTTTCCTTTCCCCTCCTGCCCTGGAGCAGGCAGTCAGCTCTGTATGGCTGAGCCATTACCTTTATCTTAGGTCTTTATAACTCAGACAGCTTCCCACAGTCTTTCTCGAGCTGAAATGCAAAGTCTTTTCCTTCTCACTATGAATTTGAAGCAAACCTTAATGCGGCGGCTCTCCCACTAGCAATAGCCCCAGTAAGTTTTTAAAGAATTGGGCATAAAAACACCCCACGAAAACATCACACCAGCACCACACAGAGATCTAAACACAAGTTTAAAGCTCATGGCTGGTGAGAGAATCTCCTCTAGTGCTCATCGCAACCCAGTATTATTTCCTACCTGAACAAAAATGTTGAAAATAAAATGCCTGATGTTTATGATTCAGTAGTCCTGCTGTTAACTGACCTGGCAATTAAAAGTTGCATCCAAGAAAAATGATTTATACATACACACCTGGACTAGCAGAAGTAATTATGTAGTTGGTTGGAGTCAGAGAAGGTAAAGAAAACCCTCCTGCGGAGGTTAATACGGTCTGCACTGGGCCTCTAACAAAGGTCTGCAGGCTGCAGCTCTTGAGGGCTGAATGGCAGCCCCTCCATGGCTTTTGTGGCCATTCCCACCTGCCTGAGCCAGTGTTCACATGGGGCAGTGCTTACACCCACACAGCACAGCTCTGAATGCCAACAGAAATCAGCTCAGGCACTGTCTCATCCAGCTCATCTTTCCGCTCAACATGCCACTTCAAGGCTGGAAAGCTGTGAAAGCCATCATCTCTATTGCCCCAAAACTCAGTGTCTGTTAGAAGTTCAGAATATACTCTAATGTTTTTTTTAACTGTTTTAATAAAATCTATAATTAACTAAATGAGGATCATAAATGTTATGACGTTTTATATCAAATGTGACCTGATCAATATATGTAAAGGACTTGTCCCTTTTATTCTTGGTGAAAGCATCTGAGGTCCAGGAAAGTATTAGTAAGGTAATGGCCTCAGTATAGTTTCCAACAGAAAATTCTGAAGGAGGATAGCTATTTTATGGTTATAACCATTAACATGATTTACAAGCCCCAGTAAAATGGGCAAACTCTGATCTATTTTAGTCTAGTGCATTAATAGTCTGGACGATACTCAAAAGCACGACACTGGCCACAGCAGAGCCAGAAACACTGTTGGGTTCCCAGGAGCTTCCTCCACAGGGTTGGAGCTACCGGGGAGCTCCTGCTGTCACCAGGACTAGGTGAAGTCGGAGGCTGGCCATGAGATTTCATGCTCTCCTCATCAGCATTCCAAATTATACCCCTACATGAAAGCAAGCAGCGAGGAGGGGAAGGAGTGGCAAACCACCAAAGCTCACTGAAAACCCCTGAGTTTCACCATCAGGAGCTGGAGGTGTGGAGCTGAGCACACACAGAGAAATCCTCTGCTTAGAGCCATGCAAATGACCTGAAGTTAAATTGATAATACCTTCAAGAATGACAAATCCTAAACAAACAACAGGCTGAGCCAATAACTCACAAATTTATCTGTGTCAAAATATATATCTCTGTCAATTCAGAAATTTTGCACACAGCTTGATACGATAGCCACCTTATTCACTGACACTGTCACCCAGACCTTGCTCAGGAACAACTGGCTGTCCGGATTCAATATTCACAAGTCAAAGTCACATGGCACCTGCCCATCCTTAGCATGTAAGAAAGATCACTAGTTTCAATCCACTGCAAATGCCTGCTGAGAACAGAGTAACTTGATGGCTTATACTAATGTCTTCTTTTTTTTTTTTTTTTACAGTAATTCTCTGAAACACTCAAAGGGGGGGAAAATGACAAAAACAGCAATGAAAAATTCATTATGAAAGTGAAAGTAGTATTTGCATACACAAATTAAAGGGAGGAGCCCTCCAAATCCAACAGAAAAAACCCCAAGCCCACAAGTGTTCTTATGAGTGGGAGAGCGGGGTAAAACATAAGGAAAAGGAAGGGAGTGAAAAATGAACAGTAAAGAAAATATTCATTAATTCTACTCACAATTTTGGAAGGGAGGAAGGGAGCAGACCATTTTAAAATAAAGAGATCATAAGAAACTGTTATTGACCCCAAGGGATGGAGAAGAAAGCAGATCAGGAAATGTTTACAGAGATAAGAGAGGTATGTAAAACGGCTGCTCTATTGCCCAGGAGAGGTTTCAATTACTTCTCCAATCGGCACAACACTGGGATTACAAAGAAAGCATTAATTTTCCTGGAGTTGGGACAGAGTCAACATGTTTGAAAATACATTCTGGAGTTAGTTTAAGGAATTAAACCAAATAAAATGGGCAAATATCTATAGTTTAATGTTGAGAACAAAGTTTCAAATATGCATGGCTAAAAATCCCTCAAACCGAAGAGCACCTAAGCAGTAAAATTTTAACAGATGAAAATGCAGGAAAAACTTGTGTAGATTAAATAATTTAATACAATTCATATGTCAAGTTTTTTCTTTCAAGATCAGCGAAAGTGTGTGCACTTCAGTTACAAGATAGTTTATAACTTGCACTTTGCTTTCATTTGTACTCATCCCCAAAAGTATTTTGCTTAAATGAGAAACAACACATTGCATTGAAAACTTTATGAACCTTATGAAACCATATGTAGTCTTCAGCAACGTTAAAATTGTGCTACCAATCTTTCAATGCTGAAATAAATGAATGGAAGGTCTCAGCACTTGAGATACTTAAATGTGTAACATCATGCAGTTCCTATGTTTCCAAGAGGTTCCTGAGAGCATCAATCTTCACAATATCATAAATAACACATTAGCATCTTAGCTGAAGGCCACGATAAAAAATAAATTAGCTAATCTCATGCCAAAAGAATCAGGAGCAATGCAGTACCCAAGTTGAGGGGTGCTAATTTGCAGGGAAGGACCAGTAATTTCTTCCATCACTTCTAGTTAAGAGTCACAACTCTGTCTACACTTTGCAGGTATTTTTAAATGCCAGTTTGGCAGTTCCATGAGGTTCAAATTTCTTTCATCCTTATTTCCCCAGACCTTCAGACATCCATACTCTTTCGTCCATTCGTCATTCACCCTTCTGCCCTCCTCTTACATCCTTTCTCTTTGTACCATTTCCACCCTGCATAATCAGACTTGTACAAACTTTCTAAAACTAGAGTTATACTACATTTCAACACAAACAAAGCACTCAATAATTTTGCTGAAAATGACTGGTGGTCCCAATGGGCATGTTTTCCCTAATTATCAACCTCAGCTACACCTTTCCCCTCTATAACTTACTGCCTTCAGTAGCATTTTGAACGTTCATATTTAAAATTTAACTTCAGATTGAGTAGATACTAACTTCTGTCTCTTATTCCCTGCTTAGATAAATTCTATGTATTTCTCTCTTCTAAACCTTCAACATGAGACATTCCTTTTGTTGTGGTGTTTGGCTGTTTACCAAGTGAGCTGGCAAAGACTAAGAAACCCATCAAGGGGAAAAGACAAGCAGAAATGGCCAAAAAAAACCCCAAAACAAAATAATATTTTCTCTGGCTGATGCACTGATACTTCATTTCTGGCAAGGTTCTTCACCTCATGAATTGATCAAAGGCCATTAGCTGAGGCACAAAGTTTAATTAGAAGTTCAAATGGACAACCGGCTATTACAGTGAAAGCACAGCAACATCTTCAGGACTTTATACCAGATTAATTTTTTAATTGTAAGCTGGGAAATCAAAGAATCCAGGCATAAGACGTAAAGAAAAACATCCGTTTGTAAGTAATAAAAAAAAGAAAGGCAACTCTGCATCGATATGAGACAATCTAAGAGGTTTAAGTAACTTTCCTTACAAAGTCCAAGGCCAATTCCCTACTCGCTTTTGTAAAGTGAAGCGATAAATTGTGTTCTCATGTGTTGCAGTGATACATTTGCAGTTACCGGAAACCTTGTAATTTACAGCGCCCAGGACTCAGCCTCCCGCCGCCTGAAATCCTGGAAGTGTGCTGGAGTGGGGCTGCCAGGGCTCTGCACCGGGCAGCTCCGGGGCCATGTCCTTGCTGCAGAGGACGGCGGAGTAACGCGGGGACAACCAAAGAATTCCCGAACTCGCCCCGCCGCAGCCCGGGCTGGGTCCCTGCAGGGCACCGTGCCCCTCCCGCGGGGACACTGCTGTGACAGCGGCCTGGGACAGCTCAGGGCAGGGGAGAGGTCCCGAGCGAGGTGCCCACGGGGCAGCCCAGCCCCGGCTGCGGCAGCGGCAGGAGAGCAGCCGCCAGCGCGGCACACGGCAGCGCACGGGACATCATTTGGGGCTGCTTGTCCTGGTCCCTCACCGCCTCGTCCCTGCACTGCCAACAGGGGAATGGGGGGCCAGAGTCCTGTTTAAAAAGGTACAGGATTCGACACTTGTGGCCTATTGGCCCCTTTAGGGGAAAAAAGCAAAAAAAAAGAATATAAAAAATGGAAATTTAGAATATGCTCAATCCTGTTCAGGTCTAGGATCTTCGTGTTGTTTTACAACCTAAGTCGATTGAAACACACTCATAAGTTTTTCAGGGCCCAGACAATGATAAACAGATTCAGGAACAGTTCTTAGATGCTCCCAGAAATGTCCATTTACACAAGCAGGTATAAGATGAGCAGCATATGCAGTTTCTAATCTTTTGGGGTTTTTCATACATTGCATTTGTCAGAGCCTAGATCACTTTTCCAGATGCAGCTGCACCACAGACAGGAATGACAACTTGCTCCTTCTGTGATGGACTGCTTTTAGATTTACTGACCAAAACTCAAAGGACTATCTCTGTTCCTGGTGCTTGCTGAACAGTTACACAAGATCTTCTGTTTATAACTTCATCTCTTTTTTCTTTTCCCTCTTTAGTATTGCAAGAAAGTTTCTGCTTTTCAAAATACTTCCTGCAAACATACTGCTTGCATATTTCCAAGATGAAACTAATTTTTATATTTATGTGGCATGGTTTGATTATCTGTAGACGCTATTTCATTATTTCCTTGTCTTTCTGGTATTTGTTTCTTCTTTCCATTTTAGAATCAATTCAAAAAGAAAATGTAGATTTATTCCCTCATCTCTTTGATGAATAAAGACATTGAGTATGTTTTTGTAAGAATGTCATTATATTACAAAAGTATAATCATACAAGTATCAGTAAGAAAAACATCAAAGAATTAACAGCTTTTAATGGGTTTGAGAAACAGCTTATAGAAAACAAACCTTATTTCAGAATATCTTGACCATAGCCACATGAGAGTATATATTTTTCCCTTACATATAAACGGTATTCAGTAAAAGAAAACAGATTTCTCCTGAATTACAGACAGATTGTATTTACTCCTTCTCACCAGTTATGTTGTTTCTCACCAACTTGTTGCTTCCTCCACATTTTTATCCAAAAAAACCCCAGCTGTTTATCACAAGAACCTGTGACAGTGACTTATGCCAGTACACTTCTCACAAGCAACTGTAACTTTGATTTTTACACCATAATTTTGACATTTACATTGGTCAAGATATACCCTTCATAGAACACAAAGAGGAAAAAGTTGCCCATAAAAAAGACGAAATATCTGATCAGGATCCAAGTGACAATAGAAAACCCAATAAAATATTCATGAGCTTAAATAAAAAAATGAATAGACAGAACTCAAAAAGCCTGCCTGGATCAGAGGA
This sequence comes from Cephalopterus ornatus, assembly GCA_013396775.1. Classification (NCBI taxonomy): domain Eukaryota; kingdom Metazoa; phylum Chordata; class Aves; order Passeriformes; family Cotingidae; genus Cephalopterus; species Cephalopterus ornatus. Next base: position 78,058 of record VZRE01004955.1, read on the forward strand.
TTAGACAGGCCACCCCATGGTGTGAACATCAGCCCAGGCTCCAGTGAAGGGCTTGGCCCTGTCCCAGCTCATCACTGAAAGGGGCCCAGGCTGCCCTGCCCTTCCTGGGCAGGTTCCTCCTCGGGGCAGGGGCACCCCTCCTGTGACAGGCACTGCTGAGCAGGTGGCACGGGGCTGTGCAGCCAGAGGTGCCTCGGGATGTCACTGATCAGCACTCCTGCCTCCCAGCACTTCTCCTTCTCCGCCAGGAAAACAAAATGTAAATACCACAAGGCACAGGGAAAGCTGCCCCAGTATAGCCAGTCCTCCCTCACACACAGATTTACTGTGCAGGGAGCAAGGACGGGTGGTAAGGAGTGCAAATCCTTTTCATAGTATGGTACAAACAAAACAAAAGTGAAGCATGTACTGTGCTTGTCTTTTCTATGAAGAGGTCAGGAGTTTGCTTTTGAAGCAGAAAGATTTTTTTTTCTTTAAGTCTGTAGTGGCAGTAGTATTATTAAAATGGTTAGACCGTCTTAAAAACCACTTCCAGACAAATATCCAAATGCGCTAAGGAAGTGGGGAGAGAAACTAAGGAATTAGCAAGCACATTCACAAGTTCGTTTAGTTTAGAAGAGACCCCTGCGGCCTGGAAAGTGGCTTACATAAAGTTACTTTAGAGGTGCCTGGAGACATAGCAGGAAACCATAGACCAGCTAGCTTGATACAAAGTGGGGAGGAACTCCTAGAATATCAAATGGGAAAAACACTTGAAGAACCACAGCTTGACTAAGGACTGACAGCATCAGAGTGGAGAGAGGAGAGCTCAGGGGTCATGGTTCACGAACTCACTGGGATTCTTGGAGATTTCTGCCACAGCAGTCAGGGAGTGCACAAGGCACCACCAAGAGAAACCTTCCTCTCTATTCAAGAAAATATATGCTCCATTTCAGATGAAAATTAACTCCTCCCTTGATGGCACACAATCCAGGCCTCTGAGCCAAAAAAACTGATCATGTCCACACCAAAATATTCCCTGGATATTACCATCTTTGGGGGAATGTTGGTCCTTCCATAAATACATTTCTTCTGTAGAAATTATCTGAACTAAATCTAATGAACAATTTAGTGTTACTTTTCATCAGCTGTGTCTGGCAATATCAGTAGCAGTGCTGCTTATCAGAAGTCCTTATTAATGTTGTAAAATACTTTGCAAGAAGAAATAAAAGAAGAAAAATTAAGAATTGGGTCCTGTTTTTAAATCCTCAAAACAGAAACAGCTTGAAGTTTGATTTCTTTATACTTTACATGAAAGTAAGCACATTCTCTTGATATACCACAGTCTGGAGATAATGAACCAGGCAGAAAAGACAGCACTGAAAGTCTGCTTTGATTCATGGGCAAGACAGCACAATAAAGGCAATGAATATGAAGCCATCTACCACTCAGTAAGCATTTCAAATGAGTTTCATGATTATAAATAATTGTTACCATATTTGTAAAACTGAACACTAAATTACTCTTTTTGTTAAAGACATAATTGTCCAATTCATGTGAGCAGAAGTTATTCTCCTTCCTCTCTCCCTTTTAAGTAGCTGCTACTTTGCTAAGTTTTATTACATGAAATAAGAGACCCGAGATGCTGATCAGCACAGTTAACTGAACTGGAATGTTACCCAAAAATGAAATGTTGCTGCAAAGGAAACATTTGGCAAATGCAAAAGTCAGATTGTGGTCATGCAGAAGCATTTTACGATTAGAAATGTCTCATTCTATTCTTCTGCCTGCCCTTGAGGAGCCAAAATTAACTTGGATTTGTGGCTATAGATTGTGAGCTCCCAGCCTGGGCTGACTGCTTCTACATTTCAGAGGATGGAGCTGGTTGACAAGACGTGCCATTTTCAAACAGAAATAGCCCAGCTATAACAGCACACCCAACACACAGGAGTTCACATGCCAGAAGTATATCTGCATTAGCAGCAGGAAGGCTGCAAAGTATGAACTAGAATTGTTTACTTAATGATTAATTTGGTGCTATGACTCTCACAATCAACAACTTCTACATTTGGGGGGGGTGGGAAGCTGCAGAAAGGTGGGATAAGCTTGACATAGCAGAATTATCCACTGAAAAATCCACTGTTTTGCTGACAACTGATGAGATTCTTGAAGAAAAGGTAGCAACTATAACAGAAACTCAACCAGCAAAGAGTCATAAATAGATACTGGGTTTCAAGACCAGAATTTGAAACAACAGCAAGAGTTGGAAACAGCTGATTCACAAGATCAGTTGAGAAGAATCTTGCGAGTTATTTTTTTGTCCTGCCTTGAAAAATGAATGATGATAGACAGTGGATGGGCTTCCAAAGATTACATGCAGCTAAACCAAATAAAATACCCATGTGACATGTAACTGAGTGGTACAGAAGTAAGCTGGAATCAGAAACTCCATATGAGAGTTTATATGCCTCACATTGTCGCTCACCAACACTACTCATGCTAAAAAAAAAAAAACAAAAAAAAAACAAAAACAATTAAAAAATGGCAGCCCAATCTGTGATGGCTTAACTCCTGTGTCTTGAGCATTGTGAACACAGCAAACAGAAAGAGATTTAAATATAATCCAACACACAGCATTCACAGCTACTGGTATTCATGTCTGTTCTCAGAGTTTCCTTATTCTTTCACCAGCCTGAAAAGTATCTGGTTTCCATTCAAAAAGGAAGTGTCATCACCCTCTCCATAGACATCAACAGCAAATTTGCACGTATGATATGGAGTGCCATGGTGTGCTTTGAAACAGTTTTTGCAGCCAAATATTTTCTGCTTCATGCTCTATATTTGCTCACAGAAGTTCCAACGTGGTGTTTTTTCTCTCTTACTTCCTCCCTCTGTAACAGAGGAACAAAGATCCCACAGAGTTTCTATTATTCTCAACATAAATCAGTTGTCAAGATAATGTCTGTCAGACAAATCCTTTAAGTGATGATCTCCATGACAGACTAAAGTCACCTGTTTGTCTTCTTTTCCTTTAATAATAGAATCATTTAGGTTGGAGAAGACCTTTAAAATCATTGAGTCCAACTGTAAATCTAACCCTAAGAAGTCCCCCACTGAACCATGTCCTTAAGTGCCACATTTACATGTCTTTTGGTGCAAAAAAAAAAACACTAATGGAGTTTGGCTGTACCTGCCCCAGATTTCTGGATACCACTAATTCTAAGATGTTACTGAAAAGAAATGAGAAGTAATTCTCCCTCAGGCTCATCTCCTTAGAGCATGCAGCCCAGCCCAGTCATTCCCAAAGACAGTTTTCTCATTTTCCATTTTCATGGCACTGATCACTTGTTTCAGGGTTCCGCTCTGTCCAACACTGTGTCCCAGCAGAGAGCATGCCTCTGTCCGTCCTTTCCTCTTACATCCAGAGATGTAGCCAAAAGCCTTGGTATCCATAGCACTGCCTGCTGGCAAGTGGTCGCAAGGCAGTTCCAGTTCTTGGCCCTGTCTGCAGGTTGACACAGTCACAAACCATCCAGCCACCTCTTGTCACTGCCTGAAGAAAACCAGAGCAGGAGACAGCTCCGAATTCCTCCTTGCATATGAGTTCTCAGAAGCCAGAGGCAGACACCCAGCTCTGCCCTGTACCTTTCTGAGATGATGCACATACCTCAGCCTGAAAATCTGTAATTGCAACTATTCCTAGCCCTAGCTAGATTGCTAGTTTGAAGGTTTCTTCCCCAATTACATTCCCACAGTTCAATGCCAAATTACACAATATTATCTGAAATGTCATCTAAGACTTTGGAGGCTTATCAGAGCTGGCTCAACTGGTTAGTATGAGGCCTTTTTAATGAGATGATTAGCTACATAAAACAATGACAAACCTTGAACCCTTGTATTTGGCTGATAATATAAATATAAAACATTAGTAAGAGTTTTAGTCCTGGTAAAGTGGTAAGTGGTTAAAACTGGCAGCTGCTCTAATGAGATAACCACCTTTATGAGACTTCTGAGGAACATTTAAATATGGACTGTGAAAATACCTCTTTTGTTCCCTCACTTCTTCACACTTTTTTGCAAATCTCTGGTTTCTTCCAAGTCCCCATGACAGCAGACAGCTTTCCCTGCACAGAGATCTTCTGCTTATAAATTTCACACTAAACCACTCTGAGAACAGCCAGAAAGTCTTTCCAGATATAGCAAAAGGCACCCATCTTTTCACAGCTAGATGAAAAACAATCCCAGGGTTGATGGGTCAGGTTGTTTTTCAACTGCTATGTTGTAAATAAAGCAGTAAATCAAACAGTATTCAAATAATGTAAAACACTGCATTTTTTAGACTGGCACATCTCATAAACACCTTGTCCAATTCATTTCTCTCACCATCCTCTCTTAAAAAAATAAATACATGTTCTCTTGAGGAAGAGGAGAGCACACGAGAAATGTCTTGGCTGCATAGTGAAGTTGAAAATGAAACTCAGATTTACGGCAAAAAAAAGGCTAATTACTAGCTTAAACATGGAAACAATTGTCTCATATAATATACTGTGATGAATCAGCAGCGCAGTCACAGGTCACAGGGGACAGTGGGAGGAATGAAAATGCTGCTTCTGTCAAGGGGTCACACATCATCAAGAGACAGATTGTTTGGGGGAGACCAAACCATTCCAGAGCAGCTGCTACAAGGAGCTGGCCAGTCTGGAATGGGGACAAGAGAGACCTGGCTCAGAAAGGAACAGCCCAGAGATCAGGAGGGAATGTGTTGCATCACAAGGTACTGCAGGACACAGCCCCCTGCCCTGCCCTGCCCAGCCCTGGCACGACTCTGTGCCAGTGTGCTGGAGAAGCCTCATGAGACCCCTGGCACCAAAGCTAGGCTGGCAGACCTGCAATGCCTGCTCCTCTTGCACAAAAGAGCATCCTGAGAGAGGATAACCAGTCCTTGACTGGTTTGCTTTGGGCTAAGCTGGACATTTATTACTTGCAACCATTAAATCTCGGGGAGTTTGCAGGAGCTACTGTCCATATGGATTAACCTTAGGAACCAAATGCCTAGCACCACAAAGTACCTTCCATGGTAATTAAGAGAACACAAGTGAGTTACAAGAATTGACATTCATATATAAACAAAAAGGGAAGGGGGAAAATAAAAGGGATGCAGCTTAGTTGTTTTATTAACAGGTAAGCTCGCTTGCTGGCGAATCTTCTTCCTTCCTCAACCTCAAGTTCACAGTAACTCAGACTTCTGGAACAAAGACCAGAACAAACCGAGGCATCACTGCCTCATGATACAGCTACAGCTCCATTGATCCATTCCCCTTATTTTCATAAGTATTTAACATACACAGAAAATCAGCCCTGACTGCAATCAGCAACTTTACCACTCTCAGCCCAGCTACCTGCATCCAGCCTTTCTTTTCCATTTTTAACCTCTTCCTTTCTTCCCCACTGGCTTTCTTTGCCTTCTGTTAATAAGACAGTCTCACTTCACTGAAAAGATCTTTGTGTGACACTGATTGGTCCTCTGCATTCTTGCTGATGCAAACATTACTGTGGGCAGAGGGACAGCTGAACTGCATGCTAGCATGGCTTGTCACACTGCTATCACAAAAAAAAAGACTATGTGCACTGCTGCCCTTTTTCAAGAGCACACACAAGGCTGTAACATGCTTTTCCTATTTTCTGTCCATGTTTCTCCTTTGTTTACACTTTTGTCTGTACTTTCCTGTCCTCGGGGAAAGAGAATTAGACATCAACAAAGATAGCAAAAAGACAGCTCCTGGTCTTCTCAATTAAATGTATCTTTTTCCTCAAACACAAAAAACTATTACTCTTAACATAATTTAGAAAACTGTCTGCTGTTGAAGGAAAAGGTGAAAACCAAAAAGATACTTTCAGTTTTATTTCCCACTCACCCTGCAAGTGGTAGCGAGGTGGTTACTCATAGTAGACTGAGAATATAAACAACACAGTGTTTTGGAGAGAAACAGCATCATCCCACTGATGTATCTGAGGAGAAAACAGAAGAAATTCTTCAGACTTGAAGCTCAAATCTACTACTAATATTAGGAACAGGTGCTCTGAATTAAACTCACCTGTCTTAATTAAGTGCATGATTCTAGGCTGTCTAGCACCTGTGCCTGAAACAGGGTTTTAAATACCATTAGTCCTTTTTTATTATTATTTTTCCTCTGTATTTTTTTAAAGAGGTGAAAAGATGTTTAATGATGGTTAGTTACCACGGAACTAAGCACATAAAGATTTCTGAGCTGGAGTCCTTCCATCTTGTTTTAACGTCCCATGTATTACCTTTTTGGCTTTGACTGTTGAAGCTCATTTGGCCCATGAAAATTAACATACAGACTTCTACAGAAAACTCCCAACTGTCACGGGAATACCGACATTTGGCTGATGACTTTACTTTAGGAATTACTTGAAGAAAATTATATGCCAGACTCAAGTTTGGTGCAGTGTGCTATTGAAAACACCAGCTCTAACAGGATGTCTAAGATCTAGCACAGGATTAGACTTTTCCCCTGTGAATCTCAGTATCAAAACTTCCATTGCTCTTGACCAGAGCAGAGTGAAGGTTGTTCTGGCGTGTTCGCTGGTACAGCAGCAGGGCACTGCTCTGCACACCCACACGTTTCCATGCACTGTCAATCACAAAGGCTGAACTACAAGAAGGAAACAGCTTCAGCATCACCTTTCTAGCACTCCACAAACTATCAAGTCAAACAGGAGAAGAGTTAAGAAGGAAATAAAGTGTTCTGAGGAAGGAGAGGGAGGGGACTGAGCAATTCTCTGAAGATACACTTTTATTGGAGTACCCAGTTATTGATACAGTCTTGGTGCACACAGCAGCAAAATTCATAGGTGCTGTCTACGAGCTAAAGTGATCCTTTGCAGGGATTTCTCTTTGGTATCCAGAGTAGAGGATAAATTAAAACAGATGCAAAAAAAAATCCTTTTTTGCTCCACCTACACTGTGTAATTATGATATTACTGAAACAAGTTTTTATTTGAATATATTTGAAAAGTTTCTGTTACACTTATAAAAATTGGATTTTATACAACAGATTTTTCTTTATGGTATTACATTCCTTCTCCTTTTTCTTTACTCATTTTTTTTTCTTTGTCTATACTATTTGTCTCTATTTTCATTCTGCCTCTTCTTTCTGTGCTTCATTGCTATTATATCGCGAATATGATGATTTATTTTAATTAAAGCTCCAGCATCTGGAATTGAGTGATCACAGGATGATCTCAGTTTCCACCTCCTATAAACAAAACTGATTTCCTACAGTTTTTTACCTTATCTAATTCTACCCACAAAACTCTGCAATAATCTCAGATGCTTCTTTAAACCTGAAAACATGACTGGGGAACAGGCAGTGGGATTGAGACTAGTTTTAATACACAAATACTAACTGGTGAGCTAGCTAGTATCCAGACAAGTTCATCATGCTTGAGTTCTGCTTACTCTCTTCTCAGGGAAAAAAAAACAAAACAAAACAAAAAAAAACAACAAAAAAAAAAACCCAACAAACAACTTAGGAACTCAAGTCCATTTTTTCATGTGTAAAACTTCCTAATTTTTGTGGTTAGAGAGCCAGCTTGAAGAAAACGCAATTCATAAGAACCACAACCACAATTCTATTATATCATCGTGTGAAGAACAATTTCTGAATAACCAGGATTCATTACTCAGTTGCTAGATGGACACACTTCTGTGCCTATGGACACAGAGACCCTCTGTACTCATCCCTCCACGAGCATTAGAAATATTCTGCTGCCTCTCCTTGTCACACCGACAGAAAACTCCCCTTCCCTCCTACAGGTGAGTGCTGTGCGTGCTCAGCCTCCCAGCAGCACGAGAAAACTCTGGTACAGGGAGGGCAATAACTCAGCTGTTGCTGTGCCCACCCCTGCCAGGGCACCCTGCATCTCAAGCAGTAAGACACTCGCAGGGCAATGAAGTGATAAGCAGGGGCACAAGCTCTGCCAGTCACCACTGACAGCCCTTCTCACCCTCTGACAGGCAGCTCATACATTTGTCCATCTCTAGATCAAAGCACAGTGACAAGTCCCAGGTGAAGAGCAGCTCTCCCTTGGAACACAGGACGTAAGTGCACCCATCTGCTTATCAAGTCCCTTTGGATATTCGAGGAAGAATGGTGACAAATATATTCATCCACAAAATAAACTATTGATTACTGTTGCTACCACGAAGGTTAGTTTCCCTTTATGAAGAACACTGAATAAACTCAGGAGGACACTTTGATTGTCAGAAAAACAAAACAAAAGCCTGCATGAAGCCACGATTTCCTCATCCTATGGAAAGCACAGTGTAAGACAAGTTTTACTTGTTCTACTGCACAGATTTTCAATGATGAATTAATTACATCTCACAGAAATGATAGCAGAATTCACAAGGGAAATCAAGTAGTCCTTAATTTTTTTACTTTCCCCACTGATTATAGCACATTCCAGTGCTGTGGTAATTCTCATAGTGAGCTTGTAGCATTTTCCAAGCCAGAACAGCCCTTAGTCCTGTCTCAGTCTAAGCAGAAAAACTAAGGGTTTGTTTGGGACTGAAAATTACTGTGAAAGGGAAGAAAAAACTCCAGAAGATAATTTGGAACAAAGAACATTGGGAAGCAATAACAGTAGTAATAATCCTCTTTCATTTTTAACACATTTCACCTTGAAACTTCCTAAGGCTCTATGAAAATTCCATATACATAAGTAGCTTTGCTGGCTGCTGAACAGGAGTGGCACCTGAAAAGGAACGCAGCAGCAAGAGAAGAAGGGACTTGCTGTTCGCTTCCAGTGTAACCCTCCTTTCACCCCCCACGACACATACCCCACACAAACCCCTAACCCCACACAAACACCTTTCACAAAGCATATTTCACGGCTGCTACTCCATTCTCTGTATCCGCCCTCTAGACCTTTCCATGTTCTTGCGGGTGTTTGACCATTCCAGACAGTTAACAGAAGACTCATTTCCCTTCCCCTGCACACGTTCACATCACGGTGCTGAGGTAACTCTGGCAGTGCAGCCACAGCCCGGCCCCCGGACGCTGCCCTCGTCCTGGAGACAGACCCTGCAGCAGCACTTCCCTCCCTGGGGGCCCTCGGATGCTCTGGGGTCTACAGATGCTTTTACTAGTAAGGGCCAACTTGCCAGCTTTTCAGGGCAGGACTGATTTCCCATCTGGGCACTCCCATTCCAGCATGTCATCAGATGTGGTGAAAACAAGGACAAAAAAATCGAATTAATAATAAATTAACGCCTAGCTGAAGTTTATTTATATGTAATATTAAAGCAAATCAAGGTATTTCTTTATAAAAAATATAATCTTGTTGTTCAGTCCTTTGTCAAAAAGACAAAGGGCTAATTTATGCAATAAATTATTTTGTACAAGGTCTACAATAATACTGACGTTCCTTTCATGCAGAATTACTAATATTTTATTTATATTCTTGTACTGCCTTCAAACCTCAGCCAAGAATCAGGTTCCCATTATGCCCTCTCAGCAAATAAAGAGACAATCCCTGCTAGGAATATGTATCAGGTAATTAATATCTTTAGGGACTTTCTCCCTGATTTTCAGGGTGCCTTTGTAGAAGCAGAGTCTTCCAAAGACACCAACCTGGATTTTCTCTAAAGCCACCTAACTCTTTCTGAAATTCAATTGTCTTCACAGCTAGAATTCTCAAACTTACATCCAAGGACTCTTCTCCTTTCCTAGCACTTTAACCATGCACAGCCCATGAAGTCAATATACAGAAAAGCATTACATTACCAGCCAAATGCAGAGCAATGAATAAAAGAATTATACAAAGAAAGAGTTACACACATGATCCCTCACCTACTACTCTGTCACCCCTGCCACAAAATCTGGAACCTTTATCAAATTTCATCAGCAGAGAGTAGTGCAGGATATAAAATAAAAATAATCACGAGCTAAACTAGTAAGGATCAAAAGATAAATCTTCCATCATTTTTTAGGGTCATACTTGGATGGAGATTCATTACATGAAAGAACCTCAATCCAGGGAAGGAATCTCAATCCAGGGAAATCTTTCTGCTTTGCAAAATGCTTTTAATACTCATCTCTCCCACAGCACTGTACAGGATCATTTTTCAGGTTATAAATTTGAAAGGAGAGAACAGAGGGTAATTTCACAGTTCTTTCATTTGCCATAAACTTTTTGGGGTGTTTATAGATCTCGTAGCAGAAACCACAATTCTCCCATTGGAATGTGACCTACCACTTCTTAAAGCAGAAGGGAGTACGGCAATGAAAACGTCCCAATCTCCTTTTCTTTCCAGCAGTGGTTTTTCACAGCTTTCCTCATAATTGCACATAAATTATGTACTCCCTTCAAAGCAAAGCTGTCCAAAAGACTACATTAACAGCTCGTGCATCTTCTTTTCTTTCCCCTGCTGTGCTCTTCTTTGGACCAACATTCACCTCCTAATGAGCTGACTCCACAATGCATCTTTCTTGGATTTTCACGGAATCACAGGATAAGCTAGGCTGGAAAAGACCTCTGAGATCATCAAGTCCAACCTATGAACTAACACCACCTTGTCACCTAGACCGTGGCACTGAGTGCCACATGCAGTCTGTCCTTAAACACCTCCTCACTGGTTTATTTTAGGTGAAGCACCAGGCTGAGAGCAACTCCACTCATTTTCTCCTAGCTTAAATATGGAGGCCCTTCCCCAAGTCTGTCCCCAAGGTTGAGCAAGCTGTGCCAGCTCCAGTTTAGAACTTCCCCAGACCTCCTCCTCCAGTGAAGATGTACATCTGCTTCCATATTACACTGCTGCACCTCCACGGAGACAGGACTTCCTCAGAGCACCATGTGCTGCGGGGCCAACGCCCCCCGAGTGCTACTGAGCACCACAGAGGGAGGGAGCCCGTCCGACCTCAGAGCCCCGCACCACACCACTGGCAATAACAAGACGTGTATCAGGCAGGGAAAGCTGAGGAACTTACCCAGTTTACATCATGAACACCAGCTAGACTTCCTCACACACTACTTAGGAATTGAAGTCTGTGAGTTCGGAATTCAGTATTACTTTGGAAACAGCAGCATAGCCTGAAAATAACGTATGAGAGATTCTAATGCAGAAATCAATGGTGGTTACCACACAATCGTGCTTCCAGGAAACGAACCTCCATCTCCTGCTGCAGGGAATCAGCTGTTAGATATGTAGCAACGCTCCAATTACAACGTAGCCAGCCAATATCAATATTAATTAGAGCTGAAAAAGCAGCTCATAACAAAGAATTCATTTGATGAGTTCCACACATTTTGCAAATGTCACTGCTCTCTTAAATTTATATTTTTTCATTATTTCACAGAATACATGCTTTCTTGCCAGCTAACTAATGTTGGAATTGTTACTTAATTAATTGTGGTTTGTCACAGAGATCATCTAAGAAATCACTTCTTTTAATTTTGCTTTGCATGTTATAAACAACTTTCATAGAATGCAAGTTTTAAATAAGTTTACTGGGAGAGCTGGAGCTTTCAAAATGAAAATGAACATTTTGTGAACATCTGCACACACACATTCTGAGTAATTGGAGGAAAAACACAGAGAACTGAACGATATGACTAAAAACAATACACTGCGATGCTGTGGAACGTTCTGGGGAAATTGTGATTGCATTTAATAGTACGAATTCCAACCATACTTTGATGAACAAAAATTAAACTGTCAATGGAAGGAAATACCTGCAAAATAGTGTTTCTCAATTGTTTACTATTCCCAAGGTCTTGCCCAGTCACTGAAGTCCTGCCAGGGAATCCTGGAGATCATCAGGAAGCTGGAGGCAACTGCAGAGGAGCCCCTCGTCTCTGGGCCAGCTCTTGGTCACTACCATTTGATATTTGACAGCATATTCCCAAGCAACTCCCACAACAGATTTTGTAGCTGAATTGAACCCTGCTGTTGAATCATGCTCAAACCAGAGAGGTACTTTCAGGCAGGACTCGGAGAAGCGTTAATGCCTTCTGTTGCTCTACACTTCCTCGAGCCCTCATTCTGCAGAGGAGGTGCACATCTGTCCTCGCTGCCTTCCCCACGCCTGGGCTCCAGCCTGAGGCCTGGCGAGATGAGTACACTTCCCAGAGAAGCATTCATGAGACTTGCAGATGGAAAAAAAGGAGAGAAAGAGAATATAATATGTAAGACTTCCACCAATTTCCAATGAAAAGTCAAATACATAGCAGCCAACTGTGACAGAATACAAACACTTCAGAAATGTAAAGTCTCTCAATCACAATCCCCCTTACTAAGTATTTGACTTGTTCCAAGGTTTAAATAAAAATATCAATACTGCATGTTTTCTGTTCTGTTTATAGATAAGAATACTTAGCAGCATTTTGAGATTTGGAAAAACTACAGTTTTCAATTTTAATTTTGAATAAAAACCTCCTACATCACTAAGCAAAGATTTCTCCTGCACTATCAATGAAGTTTTTCAGAAAAGACAACTGCCATTTATAAAAAATAGCCTCAAGGATACGTGTGCTTCTCAACTCCTCAAATCCTAAAGCATTCTGCAATTTATTTCCCCACTTTCATCTACTGAGTTTCAGAGCAGCCATGGTGTGATCATATGTTTTTCAAGAATAGCTGATGAATACCTGAAAACTCTCCCACCGTGGGACATTCTCAGAAATGAAAAAAGCAGCCAGAATGACACATTTTCTATTTCTAAAAATAAACTGAAAGGCCAGAGAAATCAATGAAAAAAAAAATCACTGCTAAGACAGCACAAAACACAGAATACCAATCACATTTTGGCAATGTGACTAATGAGATCGTCAGCTAATTACCTGATGCTGATAAACTTTTTAGCAAATAATAATCTTATGGGTAATGCTTGCTTCCTTTCTAGCACTGACATTTTTCATAACTAAAAACCATAGCAGACAACACATGCTAAAGGCCTCCCTACCTAAGGGAGCTTTTAGTTCTATGCTGTTATAACCTTCTGAGGACTCAGCTAAGTGGGTTATTGCTGCAGAAGGATGTGGAAAGAATGGGTGTGTTTGGGAACAGGTTCATCTTTTCTCTGCACTGCCTTACATGAGGAGGTAATTTAATTTATTTTGGCTTCTCTGCAAGGATTTCATACATTTCCCTGCTCTACTACCTGGAACTCTCCTGGAAGGCAGCAAAAGGGTCTCTCTGTAACTCCAACTTTCTTTTTTCACAGGAATTCACCTACACACCCAAGGCTTCCCTCCTAATTTGATAATCAGCAAATACTACAGAATGAAGAGGAGGTTAATTCAACCAACACATGCTGTTTCAGAGAGATGAAAATAAGGGTAAGTAGGCTGGGTTTTTGCATGTCCAGGTGCCCTACTCTGTTCCACGACCTGAGGTTTGTAGGAATAGTTCCAGCAGTTGAAGACTTTTCACATACCCATACTGATCTGTTGCTGTCATTTCTACAGCTGTTGCAACACTGGGGGGCAAAAATTATTCTGATCTTTAAAAAATACCTGTTATCATGTCCCCTCCAAAAGATTCAAATTAATTCTTCTGAATAATTCCTTTCTCATCACTGAACCACAGGGAACTCCCTGGCCTGGGAATGCTGGGAATTGGGGGAGTGGGGGGCCAAGCTCAAAGTGAATTGAAATCTAAGAGCAAGTAGGAGCTCTGCAAACAACTGCTAGGGGTTTCTAAATGCTATTAACATTCAGTCTAACTCCAGCTGCAGAAATGACACATAGCATTGCTTTGCATCCATGTCTGTATCCCCTTGCTGTCTTTTGCAAGTTCCCTCTGCACATTTGTACACTCTACAGCACTCTGGGATCCCTGGCTAAGGCAGGAACATCCAAGTGTTTTGCTAATGCACACCATAATATGGCTTCTTGGATGTCTAAAGGATGCTCCATTTCTCTTTTACTTCTGTCTGCCTTAAAAACTGCGATCTCACTGAGCTGGCAGTAACCACTAAGAGTAGATATTACTGATCCATAGACCTTTTTTATGGTGACAGAGATTCCAAACAACAAACTTCTGTAGAAATCTTGCCCTGCACAGTAAACAAACAGCTGTTTATCACTGGTCTAATTACCAAGCTAATGAGATACTAATTTCTATATTCATAAAGTATGCATGAGCAAGCATAAGCGTATACAAAGCAGAGCATAGTGACGAATACAATAAATAAAATAAGAAGGTATGGGTAAATAAACATTAATGATCTTTAAACGTAAGAATCTTGTAAAGTTTTATGAAAACCTTGCAGGAGCAAGACATGAATGAGTCCAGTAAGTTTAGGTGATCCTATATTAACAGCATCAAACAAGTATAAAGTATTTCATTTAGAAAGGAAAAACAGCAAATGTACCAACATACACCAGGGAATAACTGTGCTGGCAGCAGCACTGAAAAAAGGTTTGGAAGTAACAACACAGCAATAAAATAAGTCAAATTAATAATATGCAGGTGCTGTTAGAAAAGGAACATTTTCTGGGAGGTCACCTATAAGCACAAGCAGTAATTCTGTTTTCCTCTGATGATGTCATGGCTGAAGTGCTTCATTAGGAAGGAGCCAGAGGAATTAGTGAGAATCCAGGCTAGCACAACAAAAATGGTGAGAGATTTGGAAATTGTTAAGCTTAGCAGAAAAGTGGGAAAAAAAGTTGAATTCTTCCATTTAGAGTAAAAATCAGAAGAGTAGACTGTAAATTCTTCAATTACATAAAATATTGCAACGAGGAGTATAATGACTGATTTTCTCCATTCTTCCTTGGGGAATCTCACTGGCAGCAGTGGGAACTTCATATATCAGGAAACCTTTCTCAACGGTCAAGCCCTGGACAATTAAGTACTAGAACAGCTTATGTATGAAAGCTCTGAGAGCCTTGCAGCTGGCAGGTTTTTAAGAAGCAGTATGATAACAATCTCTCAAGAGATTCTTCCTTTAGAGCAGGAGGATGAGGTTGAATAAATGACACTTGCATCTTCTTTGTGGTCCTTTACTTCTGTCCTCAGCCATTCTTTGCTGATGTATGTATGAAAAACGAAGGGAAGCAGTTCCTGAACATCTCTCTTCTATGAAAAGTGGGATATACCAGCTTTCTCCACCACACATCCTTGTGTCCCGCCTCTGAGCAAGGTGAGGTGATAGTTTTTGGGAATATTGTCTCCGGGATACAATCTACTACTTGCAAACATACATGGCATGAGCCATGCCACTGCGAGAGCGGAGACACCGACTCAGAAGCTGTCTCTCACTGACTGGTGCAGGGGTGTCAGCAGGAAACACCGATCGATGGTCAGTGTAGCTCACAACTGCACTGGGGAGCATGGAAAATGAGCAAGGTGAAATCAAAGGCTGTGAGAGCTCAGGATTATGTCAACTCTGAGAATGCTCAGCCTGACAAAAACATGAGAAACAACAGGTTTCAAAAACAGTTGTTCTTTCCCCTTTCTATTCTTCTCCCCCAAAATTTGTTCTTAAGGTAATAGATGACAAACTGACACTGTGCACAGCATTACAAATCCTGGCCTGTCAGTGTAAGCCTGACAACAGCTGGCTACCATATGCCTAAAACCAGTCTGGAGTTCTGGAATAGTCCTAAACTGAGGCTGGTTTCATCTTTGTCCTTGTCTTTTTTTAAAGAAGGATTGGTAACCATGTGTTCTGATTGTGTGGAGATGGTGAACGCCCACCCAAGTTATTTAACTAAAAATGAGAAAATTATTTAAATGAAAATGAGATTTCAGTTATGTTGAATACAATGGCTTTGACCCGATTTTCTCTGGGAAACCCAGAGCTCTGCATCATTCTTCTCATCCATTATCCAGGCTTAGCCTCCTTCTCTACAACAAAGAAAATTCAATTCCCTCCTCTACTCCCAGGGGTGGGAAAGAGAGAATAAGTCTGTGTCTCTCATATCGTGCTGAGGTGTTAATGAAATATCAGTAGAAAAGTTCATCACCTCAATAATCTATTTCTGCTTTGTTTGGGGTTTTTACCATTTTTTGGTTTAGCTGCTAAACTGACAAAATACAGTCTGCACCCCGAGCTGTAAAACGCTCACAATCTGTAAACTGCAGGTCATGGATTAGCCACCTACTTACAAGTAGCTGGATTTTCTCAGAAGTTATCTTATAGTAGTTAATAAGGGGGTGTAGGTACTTTCTTCATAAATTCAGATGAAAGGACCTCTGTATTATAAATCTTTTTCTCCCTGTCAAATTATCTCCTTATTAAAAAGGCATTGCATCTTGGAGAAATTCTGGAAATCACTCGGATTTATTTTTCTAATGATCATCATCATTACAGTCATGGCACTATTGAAAGTAACTGTTAGATAGTGATTTTTTCCCCTAAAAACTTAGAATCTCTTTTGCAGTACATATTTTGACTCACATAAAAGTATTTAGATGCAAAGTCCTTATACCATACAACAGTTTACAAATATAATGTATTTTGTGAATCAGAGAAGTCCCACTAATTTCTTCAAATCACATCAAACTTCTAATCTTTATTTCATTAGGAGTTTACTTACGTAAAAATTTAATAGAGAAATTTCTACACTTTATATTTTACACCTACATTTATGCAACATTTAGTCAAGTAGGTAACAACTGAATAAACACCAATAAGCAATTCCAAATATTTTTACTTCCTTTCAACCATTAGGATATTTTTATCTTAAGAGAAAAAAAAAATCACATGGAAACACTTTTTAGATCCTATCATACTGTTAGACAGAAAGACTTTATAGTTTTTAAAGTCCAGCTCTGGTTTCCATGTCATGGTGTTCAGTCTATATTTTTTTGATGCATGGAAATCTTGTTTTCAGCTGTGCTACAGCTATTTGTGACACAATTTACTAGAAAATATTTACTTGCATTAGATGAAAGATACATTGATCTCCACTGGTTGTTGCAGCTGTTTGGGTCTGAGGGATTTCTGAATTTTTCTTTTCGTGTTTCAGAATGCCTCTAATTCAAGGCTTTTATTAAAAAAAGTAAATATATATTTTTCTATGGCTGATGTTTATTCCTTTCATTCTTTACACTGTCTCCTAGTGACCAAAAATTACCCTTCTTGCCCCAGTCCCTTCAAAACATAAATTTCATTTAATATTCTCCAACTTAACTGAAGTTCTAGAGTTGAACATCACCTATCACGGTATTTCACTTTCTCTTCTTTTTCATTTATTTGCTTCTCAATCCTAAACAAAATGTTGAAATGTTTACAGGGAATGTATAATTTTAGATCGAAATCCCCCCCAGACTATTTATAACATCACTAGCTTTCAAATCACTCATCTACTTCATCATCTGGCTACCAAGATGACAAATTTTAGAGTCAAATTTTCTACCTATTTCTATATGTCTCACATTTTCCAAAGTTAATTTTCATAGTTTTACTTCTTGCTGGAAATTTCCTGGGGAGTAGGTACCATCCCCCTACTCTGCAGCTCTGGCTCACTCTTATTCAAGCTCTTTGCTATTCAGTCTCAAAGCTTCCAGCCTCAGCTTAGCACTGGGAAGGATCCTGCACGGCCTCTCTAAATTCTCCCAGCTGTTAGATTGCTTTCTGCTTCTTTTCTGAAAGTCAGGCCCACCCCCAGCCCAGCATCACTTCCCTTCCAACTGCTCCCACCCTGCCCTCAGCCCACTGCACTCTGCTGCCCACAGCTCAGATGGAGCTATCAGACTTCTCCTACTGACAACCCAGAACACCCAATGAATCAACCAGAACCTGAGCCCAAAGTGTGGTGGTGGCTGTAAGTCGTGCTCACTGCTGTGCATTCATTTGGTATCAGCCACGTGTGATGCTGGAGGAGTGACCCCAGACCCCATTTCAGGCTCCCAGCAGGGAGCTGTTCTGCAAGTACGGGCAGTGCCCAGGGCTCCGGGCAGCTGCCCTGGCTGGGTCTGGCCTCCTGGGGCCCTTCCCACAGCACCCACAGCACGAGAGGCAGAGTTTGGCCCGTGGGTCCTTTCAGGAGGCAGCTGTACCTTTCCAGCCCCCGTGCCAGCTTCCCTGCCTCACCACTCCGATCCCACTACTTAAAGCCCATACGTTTTGTTGAGAAGTGGGAAAGACGCTGTGGTGCTGTGCTGACGTGCTGAGAGCAGAAGAGTAGCAGAAGAGATGGGAATATGTAGGTGGCCCTTCCCTGACCTCAGAGAATCAACAACTGATAATGTTAAAGCATGGATCAATATGCAATCTGCCACAGGTGTCTGGTGGCTTATGCAGACCTTGGCAAGGAAGAAAGAATTTCCCATCCTTGCTTTAGGGAAAGTGTTGATATAAAAACAATTGTCAAAACTTCATCATCCAACCATCTGATATTGATCCCTCCACGTCAGCCAATGCTCTGGATTCTCCAGAAAGTCAACACACCATTTCTAGCAATTGATCCTATGCAGTAGGAAACTACACCACCTGCCTGCCTGAAAACAGACCTTTTCCAAAAGGCAAAGGAATAAAAATCCAACTCCCTGTAAGAAAAGAGATTGTCTCTCTTATGAAATTTTGTCTAGAGAGTCTGATCAGGTTGTCTCTCCATGGACCTGAGTGGAGCCTAAACTAAGGTCCAGTGGCTCCCAGCACTGGAAGAGCTCATGCAGCTGCAGCCCCTGACTTCAATCCTATTCACTGCGGGCATCTCATTGATCAGTTCTTTTAACACACCTAGTGTTCTCTCCCTCTCTCATCCAGCCAAAAATTTCCCTGTCCTCACCTAAAATCATGTAACATTAATTCACAGGCCATGTTCTGATTTTAAGTCTGAGACCTCCATACAAGACATAAAGATACAAAAAAAAAGAGCAATGCAGCTCCATCCTCAAAATCCTCTGTCACGGTAACACAAAATAGGAAAATATACTGACTGCGAGAATTCTCGCTCTCAGCCATCTCCTGATAAAATAAGTTAAGCTTGATGGCCCTGTTGTACAGAAACATATTTAATAGGTATTTGAAGTGAGGCCTAATTCCAAGAGCTTGGTATAGCAATTTTCAAATCGTATGCCTTTTCTGATTTTTTGGCACACAGGAGGGTCCATATACCTATTGGGTTTTTAGCTGTGACATTAAATATCCTCTTTTCTCTCTGCTTGCAGCCTTTTGTTCATCTCTTAAATATAGCACTAGACTTTTCATAGCCTTCTGCCTCCCTGTGTGGTAATCTTGTTTCACTAATATTACAATAATTTAAAGTCATACTGCTAAATCTTCTATTAAATATTTTGATACTGAGAACAGACAACACCATGCTACTAAAGAGTCCCTCTAAAAGACTTAGAATCTCTTCCAGATGTGACAATAGCTATTCGTTACTGTTGATTTAATAATTTTTTCCCAAAGTTGTATGCCCAGGTTTAGTGCAAATCAATCAAGAGACAGATAAAAGCCTGTTTTATTTCCTAAATTCAGTGAGAAGCATTCACAAAATGCAAAGAATAGTATCTGCAAATTAAAGCAAACCAGATGAGAAGGTGTAACAATATGAACAGATTAGCTGAGCGCTTGTGTTGGTAAAATGCCTAAATATTCTTTGTTAAGTAAGAGGAGAGTGAGATTGTCAGGCAACAATTTGGCTGTGATAGAATGGAGCAGTCTGAAGCTGCTGTAAATCTGAAGGATTGCAGGTTTTCCTCCCTCCACTAGGCACAGTTTGGAAGCTCATCTACAGGAGTTTCGGCAGGGCAGGAAGAGGTTCTGAGGAAAGAGCTACATAAAATGTGTGCCTGCCTGGAAAATGAAAGGGAAACAAAAAAACCCCCAACTTCAGGGGTACAATTTTCCTCCCTTGATTCATCGTAAGAGTTTGCTGGACTCAGCAAGAACCCTTGAAATCACA
Organism: Cephalopterus ornatus; assembly: GCA_013396775.1. Lineage (NCBI taxonomy): Eukaryota > Metazoa > Chordata > Aves > Passeriformes > Cotingidae > Cephalopterus > Cephalopterus ornatus. Next base: position 97,927 of record VZRE01004955.1, read on the forward strand.
GGCTGCCCCCCGTGTGCCACAGGCGGGACACCTCCTGGCCACGCCTGAAGTGCTGTTGCCAGAATCTCCGCGGGCCCAATCATCCCAAATGACGAGTACAAACGGCTCCCAGTGAAGCCAGTGGGAGCTACAGGTGCTCAGTGCTGACCTGCAAGTCGGTTCTCTTTGAGTCACACATGAATTGAGGATTGAGCTTCAGGAAGCTACATTTGAATATTTGGGGATTGGCTCTTTCATGAGATAAAAGCCAAGGAATAAGTTCTGGTTTGATCAGATTATGATAAAAACTCTTCCCATTTATCTTTTTGAAAATGGGAAGTGGTATGTTTTAAAATCAGCTCTATTTGTTATTTTTTCTTTTCAGAGAATGCTCCTTGCAGGCTTACTCATGTACAAAGAGGCCCTGGCTGGCAGCAGTGAGCGAGCAGTGTTCTGGAAGGCACAGAGCAGAACTGATGGGAGAGTCCTCGTGGAAGGTGGCAATTCAAAGCTCAAGCAGAAACAACTGGCACAAGGACACTACCATGTGCCAAATCCCAGCACACTCCACTGAAGGCAGGCTGCATGCAGGTATGAATTACGTAAGAGGAATTTTCTCCCTGTCTGCTAAAATCCTCTGCTGCCTTGTAAGCTGCTTGCAGTCCCACAGTGGCCTCCCTGTGACTGGTTCCGTGGAGTTCACCTGACGTACAATTTATATACTTGCAAACCAGTGGGTTATTAGTTTGACTTTATTAAAGCCTCCTTATGTTACAGCTGTTCACTATAAATTAAGTTAACGTGAGGAAATCAAGTGCATCAGGAACAATTTGGCAACTGGTCAATAAGTAATCCATGCATAAACCATTTCTATTATCTGACAAGATCCATAGATGCTGGGGTGCAGGGAAGTCTATTTTCCTCATTCTTCGGGAAAGCAGTAGCCTGGGATGGTAGGAAATGGCAGTGAGTGCTGCTGGCCATCCTGTCTCTCAAGCAGGGGACTGCTCCCTATCCCTGCAGGCACATCAACAGGGCTGCCTGGGCAAGCTCTTTTTTCAAACACTGTTTATAGCCTGTCACAAGGAAAACAGTTCTTTTTCCCTGTGGACCACAAGAAAGGAAAGACACTTCTTAGCAGCCAGAATGTGAAAAATCTTTTGGCTCATACATAAAGTTTTCTACCTAACCTGCCCAACACATCTTTGTGAGTCAGTCCTGTGGACGGAGTTATATTAGAAATTTCTAGGTAGTAAGTTTACTCTGGTTGCTGTATCACAGTACACCTGACTGCCATTTAGGGAGCTTTTCCTGGGTTTATATTATTTCTATCTGTTGCCACATTTGTAAGTGAATTTCAAAAGACAGCTATAATTATGTATAGGAGGTGATAGTTTCCTTTTTTCTTTTTTTCCATTTAGCTTGCCAGAGATCTTGAGCGAGTTTGTAAAATTGCTTTTAGAGCAAGCTCTGGCAGTGCAGTGTTTAGTATGGGTTACCTGAACATTCTCTAAACAATAATCGTAGGTGTCTGGCAAAAAGCCAACCAAGGCAATGCGGGCTGAGTCTGTCTGCAGAGCTAAGTAATGATCTAATGACTAAAACTGAGAAAGGCAAGGAAAATCTGGGGCCTCAGATACAATTAAGGAGTAAGCAGGCTGAGATGCAGAGGAGTAAGCCCAGGGGAGACAGGCGAAAGAATGATGATTAATATCAATATGTGTTGTGCCTGACGGGAACAGTCACAGCAATCACACTGGTGGTTCTAGAACTGGGGAAGGGGCACATGGTTGCACATGAGACTCGGAAGGGCTGTTATGTCCAGATATCACCTAGATCACTGTAAAACAGTACCTGTAAGGATTGCACCATGAGTTGTCCAAGAATACACATGCATGGAAAGCACTGTGAAGTTTGTTATGCCAAAACTGCTGCATTACTATCAAAAATGCAATTTTTACAGTCCAAATTCCTCTCTGGCTATTACAACAAAAGCATCTGCTCAGTGTTGCTACTCAAGACAAGACTGCCAGCCCTTTAAGTGAATGGGATTTTCGGAATAAACAATCAGGATGATTATGCTTTCCACTGCTGCAGGGATTTTTATTTACTTCTACAGCTTATTAATATAGACAAGAAAAAACAGATAAACATTTTTTTGGTTGTACTAGATGGCAAAAGTATATAATTACATCGCTCAGAATCTCATCAGCTCCCATCAGTCTGAGCTACTTTATGAACATATTTATAACTGCCGAGTATACAGCAATTACAGGAAAACATTCTCCTTTCTGAATGCATTTGCACATTTAGCATGGTCTGATCTAATTAAAGTCACTTCCATTAAAGTCAACTCGAGTATTTCCACTCCAGGTTAAGGAAAAGACACAATAGGAAAAAGAAGACCCCAGTTCCTACAGCCAAAGCTTCAGTTTTAACCAGGTAAGGATATTTCTAGAAATGATCAAAAACATGACCTGAATACAAACCTCAGCTGAGAAAGGAAGTTGTTTGGCTTTATTTGCTCAGCAGGAGTCAAACCTCACCCTATTTAGTGTGGGGTACAATGCCGAAAACTACTCTAAACAAACACCATTTGGGCACAAGAAATTAAGGGGGAAAAAAACAAAGAAGATTCTCGTGCCATTATTTACAGACAGCTGAAAATGATCTCAGTATTTTTCTGAAGTACTTAGTTTTCTGAGAGATACAGTGGTGTACTTTATGGTTTCCCGTGCTCTAAAAGCTCTATGAGTGCTAATATCTGGAAGACAATGGGAAGTTAAAAGAAGAAAAGAAGCTCGGAGTGCAGTTTGATAAAGCTATTAAGATAGACTATTTGATTTTAATGGAGAAAAGAGAAAAGATCTGAAGCACTTAAAAGTGAAAAGTTAACACAACAGACAAGTTTAACAGGCTTAATTCATAATTCCATATTAAATTCATATTGGCTTTTTTCTCACCAATACTCCCTTTATCTAAACAACCTTTGACTGTCAAAAGCCTGGGGAGACTGCCAAAGACCACTTCATTAATACATTCAAAGGGAATTGTTAAGTCTCACAAATGTAACCAGGTTATGTTTATTTCAGCACAAAAGGCCCAGTTAAGTGCTCCAGCTTGAGCCATCTGGGCAACTAAATTTATTTTGGAGATTTGTCAAAATGCTTTTGCTCACATGGCTGAGAATACTTAGCAATAGTTTTTAATAGCTGAGCAGAAACTACACACCGTGTCATTGACTTCAAAGGTCTTTCACTTACCTATACTGAAGGAGAAGCTTTTTCTAACATGCTGGATTTGTTTTCTTTAAAGGAAAATCCATGGAATGTGTCTATTGTCCAAATATCAAGTCAAGTACAGATGGAGATTTTTTCTTTATATTTTGAGCCAGATTCTTCAAAGACAAACTTAATTCTAGGTATAATTAGAGTGTAGTAGTTAGTGTCAAAGCATGTCCTTTGTTTTAAATAACTAGATTGATGACTGTTTTCATGAAGCTGATTTGATCTTTAGTTTTCAAAATTAAGAAGGCAGAGAGTAGATACATATTGTGTCAAAACCACAGCGCTGAGCACAGAGATTGAAAGAGAAACAGTTCGGGACCATATTAAGAAGACAGGGTTGTTGTATTTAAGGAATTCAAAGTTGTAAAGGCTTTTGTGACAATATAACATTACTTTTCAGGACACATCACCATCTTCCATTTTCTTTCTTTGTACAATACTAATAAAACATTCATAACATTAAGCACACGGGCAGAATGTGAAGGATATAATCAGCTGCCTGGCACATCAGGATAGGCAGTTTCCCTGATTCCTCCAGAAAGAAAAGGGGGGCCCAATTAATTACACAAATAGACAGCCCTGAGCGTAAGGAGCTTCAGCCTTGGAATCACCACCATGGAGTGAGCACGAACTCTCACAGCAGTGCCCCAGACCAGATCTGTCTAAGGGCACCCTTGCATTTCCCAGGGAACAGGAGCAAAAGAGAGCTGCTATATGAGCACCAAGCTCCCAAATGGACATGAGTCAGGATAGCACTTTTTACAACAAGCAGAAAAATTGCTCTTTCTCTTCCTGTTTGTCCCATTTATTTTACATTTGGAGATTTCTGAGTTTGGAGTATTCTGCCTTTTCTTCTTTTTACTAAGTATTAGGTAAATTCATATCTTCTCAACAAGCATTATGTACACAAATATGCAAACAAGACAGTGAGCAGTACGATTTGCATTCTCATACAGTCGCATTACACAAGACAGATTTACATTTAAACACTTCAAATAAAAAAAGCTAAAGAAATACGAAAAGACATACAAGTAAAAGTGGAAAGCTGCCTCCCTGTTCTGTACAGACATACACACACACCTCTACACACCTACAGTTTCTTGGTAACCAAGTCATTAATTCTCAGTAATTACCCCAGCCTCATTATTTTAGTTACACACTACCATCAACTTTTCCACAATTTCTGAGTAGCAGCAAGTTCCTGCAAATATCCACGAGAACAGAATGTAACTCAACAGTCCTTACAGCAGAGAAATATCCTACTCTGACTTTGTCAAAAATTACATAAGACAATTTTTCTCCAAAAGAAAGGATATATCATGCTTAAGACTGGATTGATAAAAGAAATCAGGTTATGTTCCTTGCTGTTTCACAGTCTTTCATTATGGCCTGAGGCAAGTGGTTTAACCTCTGTGTATCCACTTGCTATGACTAAAATGAGTATAATAACATTTTTTGCCTTTATTTTTTGTCTGCCTTGCCTTTGGGTATTCTCCATCAAGGCATGTTTTTTCACTTTGACTTCAGTCCTGCTTAAGTGCACACATTTCAACAGAATTACCCATGGACTTACTGTTGCACACACTGAAGGCAACCTGCTGCACTAGGAAAAGCATCTACCACAACAAATCTTCAAAAGCACTGTGATATGTATAAATAAGTAATACCTGCTTATCAATGCCATTCATAGTTATCACATATTTTTATGAAGAATTTTTTAAAAATAGTTATGCTAGTGGTAGTTGTATATTATAAAAAGGAGTCTGGAGTTACAATTGAGAGCTGTGATACTTCAAAAGTACTCTTAAGCTTAGTTTCAGTGGTTTCACACTCTGTAGCAAAGTTACATGAGCTCTAAGTCTGCAGGAGCAAGGCTGTAATAGCTATAAGCACTAAATATCTCAGAAAGTGACCAAAATCATTAATTCAATGTTTAAAATGTTTTGCACAAACAACTACACCTTGCAAAGGAAAACCTAAAAGATTTACATTTGGTGAACTGTCAGTATTGTGTGAAATTACCTTTTCACAGAGAAAACCCACTAATCCTATAATGTAAGACTTAATTACTGTTAGTGAAATACTGTTACTTTATTGATATGACTAAATTAATGTGTGAAAATAATGCATTGTAGGAATCATCCAGCTCCTGCAGCAGCAAAAAAAAAAAAAAGTGTTTACATGAAGGCCATTTTTTCCAGACTAACAAAAAATGAATTTGTAGCATGTCTCCAGCCTCCAGGTAAATCCTGACCCAGAATATGCATTACTTCATTTTTTCTCTTCTTTTCTTATAATCTGTTCAGCTTGTAAACAAACTGCAATATCATTATGAGCAATCTTTATTAAGTAGCACCCCCTCACAAACCAGATTTCCTAGCTGACAGGGACTCCGCCACTGCTGCTGTGAAGAGATTCCTCTCGTGCTTCACTGCTGCTTTAAGCACCCTGCTCACACAAGCATTTCCTCCCTCACTCTCCCCCTCCTGCGCTACCTCAGACCAAACATCTTTTGTCTCTCCATTTTCAGTGCTCCATAAAACAAATCTGTTGTCAATCTGAGGACACCTGGAATGAACTTAGCAGTGGAGTCTTCAACCTTTTTAACACATGGGGGTCAAAAATCCCCATCAGCAGTTGGAGAGAAAAATGTGAAAGATCAAAGTCTTCCACTCCCACTACTGTTCTTGTTTTCCTTTGTTGATATGTGCACTGCTGACAGAAACCAGCAATTTTTAGCTCAAAAGTGCAAATATTTGATAGGAAACTGAGGCCAGATGTATAAACCTAAAACAAACAGCAAATATTTCTGTGATTCTTTCAACAGCACTGGAAAAGGTCCTTTTTTACAAACAAAATCTTTCTCCTGGTGGGTTTGTAAATCAAATGTTGTAGCTTTTATTAGTTGATAGACTGTTGATACTAAATAACAGCTGACTTTAAGCCCAAGAGCAACTGCATAAGACTCCTTTCATTGTTGAGCTGAGATATGCAAAAAGTAAACACCATAAATCATGAAAACTTTGCTTTGTACAAGGATTTCATGCTAGTAATATACAATATTTTGGTAGAAAAGGCAATCTTTTTTCGAAAAAGCCTTTTTCTTTTTTTAATCAGTTTCCCTGCAAATCTACATCTAACAGAAAATTATTCATTTTCATTCACTTTCCCTGAAACAAAATTTTTCTCTTTTGTTTTCCAACTACTATTTTTCTCTGCTGACCTTTATGTGGCCCAAATTTTAGAGGAATGTAATGAAAAAGCCTTGAAGCATCCCAACAGTTACAAATTGTTTATATTACAAACTGACTCTATCCCAAATCAAATGTCAATATACATTCGGTCTCTTAAAAAGCCACAACATTCTTTTTGAAGTATGTTCAGAGAAGTATTGAAGAAAGAAAAGAGTATGGAATCAAAAGAACATGGATTTGGTTTACAGTTTTACCTAATTTGTCTTGTAAAGTCAGACATCAAATTCTCTCAGCTGTTCCCATTTTTTTGCAACTCAAACCAAAACTGAATGAATACGAGGGGTGAAATTGCCACTGAGGAAGAAGCTGATAAAATTTTAGGCACCCATCACAGTATCAGCAAAGTCCCTTCTGATACAATTCTAACGTAAAGCCCCTTGTTTCCCGACACCATTTTCTTTTGCACCACTGTCACACGGAGTGTCCCACTCTCCACATGTGCTAATAGTCTGGGTATCTTATTGTAATTACAGTTAAGCTGACTGTGCATGAAAATAGCATAACGTAGTATTGAGGCTTGCCAGGGATTTACTGCTTGGTGGCACGAGTATCTCCGGAGAAGCCAAAGCCTCTGTCTGTGTCCCTTACCCTCCCGGTACAGAAACTAGAAAGAAGCCATCTCCCAGGTGATTCGGGAAGGCCTGCTGCTAAAGACCAAGGCCTCTGTCTCGAGTAGACCCAACACCAACACAGGGGCAGGTGATGTGTCCAACTACTTCAGAAGGTAAAGGCCAAGAAATCCCTGAGCTGTTGAGTTCCCCTTGCACACTGCATATCTCATACCTACAGCACCAGGCCGTGGACGTTATAAAGAGCCAACTCTAACAATGGTGGGTTTAAGTCAAGTATCAAAACATAGCACGTGTTGAAAATCACTAGATGATTTATCAACTAACCAAAATATCTGAACAAGTCCTTGGAGAATTATAAGGCAGAAGCAATTTCCACACCAGCTTAATCAATCTCCACTACAATTTCCATGATTTGATGTTTTCAGAGAATTTTGATCCAGTCTTAATTCCCATAGCTTTACCATCTGCACTGCATTTTTATGAAAGGTAATTTTATCCCCTCTACCAACCTGTTAAATATTGTCATGGGAGGATTTATTAGTTTCCATGACTCCAGACAGTATTTTATTCTCCCTCTGTTGTCAGCTGGCAGATCCAAGTTTCTAATTTTGTCAATTGAAAGCACTGAAACCATTCATTAATAAAATACTCTAATCTACCTGCTCTGTGACTCAAGAGCAACTCTTGACTTTCAGCTGACAACATCTTTCACAGAAAGAGGGGGAGAAAAAGGAAGTTCTCCTGTGTGATGCAAAGACCTGCAAGTTTGGAACTCCAGGGAGAGCTCCCACCCTTCCTAGTGAGAAAATCCATCAGAAGAATGATGATGTCAGAAGTGTCATTGCTACAATTTGTTGGAGAAATTAAGCTCTAAGCTTTTGAAGAGCACCAAACTCATTTTACTCTTAAAATTCTACACACACTACTGATGATCTTTAATTGTTATAGTGCAGTGATTAATAAAAGTAGCAATGAGCTCAGCAGTCTAAGCTCACACAAACTGCTTCTGCTTTAGGGAAGCCTGAAATGCATGAGAGTGGGTTCTTTCCAAATGTGTTTATCAGAAAGCTGTTTATCTTCTGTAGTAGACCTTGATTCATAGTCATTCCATTTGTCTCAATGAATGCAGCACGAGGCCTTTAATACTCCCTGGTTGGGAGCTAATGCCTTTAGCTTTCCATTAGGTAATCTGAAATACCTATTCATTTTTTTTCACAGTCAGCTAACTAATTCTTTAACACTTCATTTCAATATCACTAACACTTACTAAGGGATTGACTTCCCTAAGTGAACAATCTCAGCTGTCTCAACATTTCATCGTTACCTGACACATATAGCTGTGTCTAAATCAATGAATCACACTGAGGGAGGTCTATCCCCTCGAGCATTTTTTTTTTTTACATCTAGTCCCAGTGCTTCTCTTCATTGTTCAGTGGGAAACTTCCAAGATCTATGAAGAGTAAGACACACTTCCATTTTACCCACATTTCTATACTGTTCTTTTATCCAAATTAAAGACCATCGGCTCTCCATTTGAGCAGCAAGGATTGCATTTCAAAGTGCTTCCTTTCTGATGTACCTCATGGCAAAGGTGGCAAAGAAAACACTAAGTTTTTTCCTTTGCTGCAAAGACAGTCACATATCATGATGACAGGCAGAGCGCAGAAAAGGTGAATTGGGGTCTTTTTATTCTCTTTCAGCAAAATTCTATCAGATACACCAAGGATGAATATCAGGGATAAACTCATGAAAGTTTTCAAGATGAATCAGTGAACACAGAGTGAGTTTGAATTTCTTTTGGCATCAGCTTTGACTAAAAAAAAAAAAAAAAAAAGCTAAATCAAAACGTAGTAATTTATTTATTCCAGGCATACTTTAAATAAGTGAAAATTCAGAGAATTCTTTCTCCTGGTGTGTCTGCCCCACACACAGCAGTATAAGGAAGGTCCTAGTAAAAGATACAAATGCACATTAGAAGTAAAACATCACTAAATTTAAGCCAATCCATCAGTGCCTTCACTTAATAACACGAAAGGGTCCTACCAAGGTGCAGCACATGCAACTTCCTTTGCCAGCCCGTGTGACCTGCTGCCTCTGCAGCTTCTGCTGCCCTGAAGTTACTGCCCCCTTGTCAGTGTGTCAGATCACCCCAGTTACCTGACTGGAATCTTTTTAGATTAATTCTGCAGTTGAGTAATGTCAAGATTTTAACTTTTTTTTATACTAAATAGCCATCAGTATTGTGTAGGTTGTACGTCACCTTATTTTTAACATAACCAGGTTTGCATCACACTGGTTAAAACAAAAAACAAACCACAGGGAAAAAAACCACCCACCAACAGCATCCTGGGAGTAAAATAATCAGATGAGAAAAACTGAAGCATTTTTGGATTAGCTGCAGTGATGTAAAACATCAAATGGGTTCTGTCTTTCCAGAGGAACGTTCGCTGAGGGAGAAAAGCTGAGGTTTGCCTGAGGAATGCCTGTGACTGTGGTCCCTCCAGGGCAGCTCCAAACTCCTTTGGGAGTTCCATTTCTACAAAAAGCAGAAGGGATGGAGACTCCAATAATCAGCTGGGGTTGTATGCTGAGGATCAACAGTCGCCTTTCTACTCAGGTCTGAGTCAAGTCCTTTGCCAGCAGAAAGCAGGTGTCAACCTAAATCCTACATCACAAATGCTATAGCACTTATAGGATACTTTGATGTTTTACTGCCATAAGAAATTATGTCTTTATACAACTCAAAGCTGGCTTCTCCACATTTAGAGTTACAACACACTACTATGATAACTAAACAATTTTCAAACTTTTGTATTATAACTAAAAGCCCATTTAGGTACCCAAAGGCATCCCAGCTTTCAAAGATAACTACAACTAAAAATGACCAGGAGCAAGTACGGAAAATACAGAAAAAGTAAATAAATGCAAAAAAATTACATAGACATTTTCTGAGTACAGAGTACTCCCGTCCTGAAGAGTGGGAATATGGATATATTATCTTGGAATCTCATTGTTCTGATAGATTTTTACAGTGAAAAGTAATGAAGTCATATAAATCAGAACCAATTCACTTTCTTCATGACTGCAAAGCCCCTTGTTACTTTTACTGTCAGAAAAGAGAATCACTTCATAGGAAATGGTAGAACCAGCTACATATGTTCAGCATTGGAACACAGAAATCACATTATAAGATTACTATTGAGTTCTTTTAACTCAAGACAAAGCGCTCCTGTTAGCAAATGATACTTTGTATTTGGCCACAATTTGTAAAAGTGGATAATATTTTCCATTTGTATCATAAATTTCATCACTGGATATGAAAGTCAGCTAGTGCTTATTGGCTGCTTGTGTGCAACATGATTCTTGAGAGACTGTCTGCTTTTTTGGATCCAGAGATGGAAGCAAAAAATGAACTTATATTCACCAAATATCATCAATGCCTGAGGAAGAACAGGGTAGGAAAGTTGGTCTTCCTGTACTCCAGCTCCTGTGCCTTCACTAGCAGAACACATTTCCTAACTTTAAGCACCCTTGTTACCATTTTTTAGATGAAAAGGACAGGAAGGAGAAAGAAAAAGCAGAGTTAAAAAGAGTGCTCATGTATTAGTCAAAGTATTAAGTAAGCCAATTTTGAATTATTGTTGATCTAATTATCTCTCTCATACTTTTCAGAGAAAAAGGAAAAATCATCACTATGGTAGTCTTGTGAAGCTGGACCCCCTTCAAAAAAATACACCTATCTGGAGGATGAAGAATTAGAAGTCACCGACATTATTTTGCAGAAGTCCTACATAAATAAAATGGATTTAGAAGAGAATATGCAACATCAAAAATCCATCCTCCAGTCTCAAATAACTCTGTTCCAGTAATTTTTAAGACTTTCATAAATTCTAGAAAACAAAGCTGAATCTCAATTAAGGACTGCTGAAGGGAGAACAGTATCCTGTAACACTGACATCTGGACTGCTGCTAGTGCATGTAATGTATATCTGTCACTGACAGCTTATCAGGTTATATATCATTCCAAATCATTAGTCATGTCTTTCTCAGCAAGCACAGGAATCTGCAAAACCAACACAGACATAGAAGAAGTACCTCTGACAGCACAAACTCACTTACATGTAACAATCTTAGAAGGTAATCATAAGCCATTAATATAATGCAGACCATAAATGTCAGTACAAATAGTCAAGCGTATGTCAACAAGCAGGGCAGAGACATGACTGACCTAGACTATCAACTGATGGCAAATGACAGCTTTGTAAATAGCTCCAGCTATGGATACACATTTAATCTCCATGTGCTAAAGATCCAACAGGACAAAATCCATCGTCATTTCACAAGGGAGAGGAGGAAAAATCTGTTCCTATTTCCAAAGCCTTGTAAAAAACCTGCAGAATGTCCAAGAAGAAGGCAGTGTGCCCCAACACAAACTTGTTCAAGATGTAGCCAGCAGATAAAACCTACACATGACACCGACTGGTTAAACAGAGGCAGGCTCTACATGCCTTGTCATTTGATCATGAGAGAGATTGATCACTTCTGTTACTGGACTAGACTGTAATGAAAAGCCTCATGAACGTGTTAAGGCCATTTTAAGAGCTCACTGGAGACCTACGTGTGGAAGGAGCACGCCTAAGCCAAGTTCTACATGCAGTCCATGCACCATCATGAATAATGAGGTGTTTTAGGCAAAAAAAAAAGAAGATATTACAATGACCATTTTTTTCTGTCACAGATTTTCTGGAGGAATTCTACTTGAATTGATTGGGTGTTTTAGGACTGGCAAATACATTTAACCATTTGGTTGAATCCTCAACCATAAACTGTTTTACTGCATAGTAACTTAGTCAAAGAGGCAGGAATTTACATACTTTTAGGACAAAAATATATGAAAGAGCCTTATGAAAGACTGCTGTGAAGGGCTGTTGTTTGTAAACATTTAACTAGCACTGCTATTGATTGCTTCTAAAACATGACAGGTTTTTTTTCCTGTAAAATCACAGTGAAATTACTGTGGAGAAGTGTACATCACACAGGCTTTCCATGTATGCTGGAAACATGACAGATATCAATAATTTTAGGACAATATTAGAAGATACATATAAAAAGCAGTAAATTACTTCTTTTCCTAAGAAACGGTATTCCTAAACACAGTCATTTAATTATTAACATTTCCTGCTAGCACATGAATACTCGTATACAAATTTTAGAAGTTACATATGTTTGTTCAATCTACTTGGGGTTATAGTTCTGCTTAAAAATTTCCCTTCTGAAGAACATGCATTAAAAAAAGGAACAAAAAGATTTTATGAGAAGAATGAGACCTCCCAGCCTCTATTCTCTCAGTGTCATTATCAGCTCATGCCCATGACAAATTTGGTTCCTCAGTTCTGCATGAAATGAGAGTCTCATTATCATATTAGAATGATGATGAAAAAATAAGACAATGTAGGGACCACTGAAAATCCTGAAAAATCAAAAATTGTTCCAGTGTTTTATCTAAGTGTTCAGAATGCATTAAAAAAATAGCATATGGCTAATTGACTGGCTGAATAAACAACTGCCCTTTCCTTTAAAGCCTTCTACCAAATACTCAACTGATGCTTATGAGCAGCAGGAATTCATGGAGTTTCTGCTCACAGCATCAAAGAGAACGCAGGAAACAAATGTTAACGCTTGCCTTGATGCAGGGGAAGTGCCATTCTCTTCAATGTATCCCATAATATCACGTGGATTAAAAGACAATTCAATACGTTTCCATATGTATCCAGTGATAGAGCCTAAACCAGAAACAGAGATGTGGGATTTGGGTGAGGAGTGCCTGGAAAGGGCCCCTCAGAGCAGAGCGAGGCCGGACGCTGGGTTCCCCGCCCGCAGGAGCCGCGGCAGGGACTTGGGGTGCCCGGGAGAGCTGCCAAAATTCCACCCCACCCTGCACCCCCCAGGCATCGGGCTCCACGAGACAAACATCCATGGCAGGGATAACAAACCACCTACCCTGCTGGACTCTTCGGAACAGCAGTGGGATTTAAGGAATATCATAGCAGGGTGCTACGTTTCTGCTAGAGAAAAAAGGCAACACACCTGCAGTGGGTTTAGATGCTATAAATCAAATGGTACATTCTCTCATGCCAAAAGGGCAAGTCTCATAACTACCATGCAAATATTCTTGATGGCTACAGTGTAATAAGGTGCCTATAACACAGTGATTAACTTGCTGTACAGTTAGCATGCGACAGAAAATTCAATATTTTCATCTTAAAGCCAGTGTGAGTTGATGATCAGCACTTCAGTTCTGTCTCTCCATTGCTAACTTTTGAATAATTCCTAATGCTAATTTAGATTTTTCACACTTGCTTGCAAAACAAAATCAACACATAAGAAATTTAACACTGCAGTATAAGCCAAAAACTTTCTCTAAACCGAGTAAAGTATATTTGAGTGACGAGGTTTTAAATTAGAATCATGGCATTTGACTTCTCACATTTCCAAAAGGATTTCACCTATGAACACCAAACAGGATTTTTAGCCTTGCAGGATATATAACAAACATTTGTTGAGGAAGTTCATCTTTCAAATTCTTACCTATAAAGCAAGTTTGTTATGACTGTGGGAACTTGTATTTACAAGGAAAAAATATAGTTCACTTTCAAAAAATCCTTTCAATTCAAAAATAAATAATGTGAACACTAAGTGTCTGTATGGTCTGGAGATGCTCTATGCCTTTAGCATTTGGGTGACATTTCCTGTGTATTTGCTTACTCTAAAGTATATTTGAATGTTGGAAGTTCTACAGTGTTCTCTTAAAATGCCACTACTCTGAAAAGTGACTTCAAAAGACAGGATCATTTGATGGCTGTTGTTTCTTAGTGATTTTAGTATCAAATGTGTTCCAGTTCAAAGTTAAAAAGATTACTTGCTTTCTGATTGTTAGATCTGCAAATTGATGCTACTTCCAAAAAGTCAAGAGGCTCCCATTGCTAAAATTTCTATAGGATTTCAATGTTCTGTATTTTGTCGCAATTATATTAATCGAGATGCCAGTGTCACTCAAGGAGTGTGGAGTCTATCAATATTATTTCTTGATGATGTAACATAAAGAATGTTGCTATGCTATCTATGCTTTAAAAATATTTTTTAAAAATAGATTCTCTCTGTATTCTTGAGCAGGCAGATGCAATTGTTTCCACTGCAATCTGTGGAGTAAAAAAAAAACCAGCAAACTTTGAAGTAACTAAGTGATGCAGCTACTAATTTTAGGGATCTTTCTGGAATTGTTTTTAGGCAAATACAGCACAATATTAAGACAAAGTTTTTTTTGCTGTTGATTTATGGATTAGACAGAGGGATCTTGAACACATAGGCCAATTAACAATTAAGGGGGCTTCCACAGTGACACAGACTATTTTTCCTTCATTTTTGCTTTCAGCTACCCCATGCTTTCCAACCACGTCTGATTCCCCGGGGCTAAAGTGGAATATACTTATTACAAAACATTTGTACCATACTTCGACAGAAGCTTTTCAGATACAGGCAAATCTTGCTTATACAAAGGAAACAGAAGTTTGACTCATATTTTTTCACCCTGTAACTTTGATTATTGAAAACTGAAAGAAAATTAATCAAGACTGGGGGTTGGGCAGCAGATCACTGGGGCAGCACACTACCTCGTCTGGCACTGAACAAGAAAAATAGTGTCAACTGAATTTACACTGTAAATGACTCTGGATCTGTCCTTGATAACTACAGCTTATCTATCATTAATGATCTGCTTACAATTTGAACAAAGCTAAAGTCCTCCATTTACATATGTAGTAAACGTCTCTTCCCTTAGCAAACAAACTCGGTCTGTCCTAGTCTGCACTAGACTCCTTAGGAGACTCGATTTTCTCTTCAAAAGAAGGTTATCCTTTAGTCTATCTTTTTGGTACAAAAAAACAACCTGTGTTCCTTTAAGAACTCAAGGATCTCAATCTCTTCTGTTGTCTCAGCATAATTTTCAATTTTTATTATTTGGACTCTTACAATTAGAAAAAGCAACCCAATTTCTGTTAAAAACTCACATTAGTAACACACTGCTTAGCAGAGTTCTGTGTCTAGAAGTCACAAGCACACGTTCAAACTACAATACTGTTTAGTGACTAATTTTTCTCTCTCAACACCTGTAGTGTCCTGCTAACTTTGGTCAAATTTCCACAGCAAGGGTGAAAGTAATTCTTTGACTCTTCCTTGTGAAGAGTTAATTCAGTAAGCAGTTCCCCTCCCTTGTCTGCTTTTAAAAGTTTGGTGTCTAGAGGCTACTTCTCATGTACATCAGTTCCAGGTTGACTGGATGATTTTTAATTTGTTTCTGCCTAATTATGGCAGGATTTACACTCCTTCTCCTGCATGCCAGATATCCAAGGACATCAAGAATTCTATATAAGCAAGAAGTCAAGTACAAGGCTGGTGCATAGTCAGTACATAGTCAGGTGCAGTTTACCCTCCTCTACAAAGTATAAAGAATTGCTGAGATAAATCAAGGTAGTTTATCAATAATTTAAATACAGAAGTACTTATAAACAGTTGAATCTAGAGAAAAAAAAAAATCTTGCAGACCAAAAAATGCAGAGTTAAGCTCAACCTGTATCAGTATTCCTATCATCTGAGCATTGTTTATCATTGTCATGTACTTGAAATCAAAATGCTAAAGACAACTCTTACAATGCAAAGCATTTTCCAGAAGATAAATCCAAAAGGAGTGAGAAGAACTGAATCCACAGGTGAGTTACATTCATTACTGCTGGTGCAGTTACAGGCTGCACAGCGGTCCTCAGGACAATAAGCAGAGTGGATGGAAAGAATATGTAGTTTCTCAGTGAGACAGTATTTCCTGGAGGGTTGGTCTCATCCTATCCATTAAAACTCATACCCACAGAGCTCAGATTATGGTGAACTAGGATTATATTAAATCCTTTCTTACTTTATGAACACGGGTTCAGTTTCTCTCTTAGTGTACACTGTAATATTGCTACTGACTTCAGTGCTACTATACCAGCTCACTGTGGCTTAGGCTGGCTAAATAAGTATTAAAACTCTGTTGGTTTTAATGCATTATTAGTCTAGAAGTTCCCTTTTATTCCCTTTTCATCTGTTAATTGAGGTAATTTTTGTTATCTGTTTTCTGTCTAGCTAATGACTCAGCACCAGTTTCATTCCCTGCCCATTAACATTTTGTTGTTTTAAATGTTGACACAGAACATGTTTATAATTGTTCAATAAATACCATACCATATAGAAAAAAAACCAGAACAAGTAACTTCTGGGAAAGTAAAAGACTATGAGTCCTTTATGGAATCTCATTTAAAATGGATCACAGCATCCTATTGTATCCTGTTACAATATCAAAGGCATTACACTTAAAGAAGCAGAAATAAGGGAAACCATCCAGACAAATGAAAATACTTGCTCAGGGGAATAGCTTTATTCTAATCCTGAAATTGTATATATATGAAAATCTTCATTATCAAATAAAATCCTAGATGTTGTGACAAGGCTTCTTCTAGTAATCCACAAATGAAATGATTTCTGGTAGTCCTCTGAGTTAAAAAAAACCCTTGGCCAATTTATACCATAGGAGTATGATCCAGAAAGAAAAAATACTTTGAGGATTTGAAGATTCACACTACTTTAGTAGCTGTACTTTTAGTTTTGTTTTCCATGTCATCAGCTCTGAGAGACTAAGATTCATTACTCTCTGTTCCTTTATTAACTGTGCTATCAAAGGCTTATGATCCCTGCATGACTTCAAGATCTCACTTCAGCATCAACTAGGTTCAAGATCGATTCCACTTTTTGTCAATATTATTCAAAGACTCTGGATATGCATCTCATCTTTTATTTAAGGCATCTATGTACTTAGTCATGCCATGGTAAGTACAGGTTTGATAAAAGCAGGTGCAGTTCTACTAACTTCAGCTGAACTGAATCTACTGAAACTAGAACCGAACACGGCCAACTGGCACTCAAATAGTCCACCCATACAGGTAAAATCCATGTTTATCCTATTGTCATCTCCAAACAATATGCCATCAAGTATATTTTTATTAGAAAACTGTTTGTTCTACGAATAATTATAAGATGTGATCCTAAAAGACCTTAAGAATTTAAGTTAACAATCTTTAATGATCAGCAAATCCAATTAATTCATGGTCTTCTGCATTTATTAGCTGGTCACAAATAAATCAAAAATATCTACCAAACTGTATTAATCAGGAGTATCAAATCTTAGGGTATTGACTGTATGCATATGCAATTTGTTTCATATACAAAATAAAAATCAGTCAAGAAGATTTTGACTAAATATGCCACTCACACTAGATTTTAGTTGTCTGATTAGAGGCCCTCAGAGTGAAATTTTCAGCATATGCTCACATTCTCCATTGTTACATCATCCCCAGCATTCACTTCAAACTGGCCACTGCCCTTGCCCTTCCTGTTAGAGATCATTGACACACCGTCTTTCAGCAAAGGGTAAATTTTGCCCCAAAATAAAAGCATCAACTATGTCAAAAGAACAATAAAAAAGTAGAAAAAAAATCAGTTTAAAAATTCAAGTACCACTATCTTGTAGCATTTGCTCTGTTCTAGCAACTGACTGAGGATCACACCCAAGAACAATGTGCTCCGAAACAGCAACAAAGAGAGATTAAATAATGCGGCTGGTTAGACAGGAATGAGCCTCTAGAATCTTCCTAGCAGGCTGCTCTTAATTTAACAGGCTTTGTTCTCCATCAGCCTGGTCCTGGCTTATCTCCTCTCAGTCCCGGGGTACAGGGGGGTGAGCTGGAGAGCTGCACACCCGCACTGGAGCCCTCCGCAGCCCCTCCCTGCTCGCTCCCACCCGAGCCTCTCGCCCTCTTGCCGCCGGACACAGCCCGCACGAGGCACACCCAGGACTGCTCCCGTGGCCCCGCAGCTGGCCTGGACCTCCTCCCTCCCTCCGTGCGGAGAAACCAGCCATCATCAAATCACTGATGGCATTTCAAAGGTTAAAACAGCTCTGCAAGTATTCCCTCTTACTTTCTCTCATCTCTCTAGAGAAGACACCACTAGTTCTTTGAAACAGTAAATAAACCTTAAACCTTTACGTGTTCAAAGGAAACACTGGCTTGTCTCAGAGAGTATTCCTTTTGACACAGCCTCCAAAAGCCTGCTCCCTGGCAAGTTCATCCTGTTCCTCAGGCAAGACCTGGGTATTCCCTGCTGTGACAGAGCAAGCCCTTCTTCCCCTTCTCCCTCAGTGGAAAGTACATCTTCTTTCTAGCCAGGGTAACCTTTGACTTTGTCTAGAGCATAACAATATTCGCTCTTTTGAAAGCTTCCTGGAGGACTTCTTCCTTTAAAGCACAGAATTGCCCTAATTGGACCTCCAAGAATGACTGTCGTCTTTTTTTTCCACGTTACTTTAAAAACCCACTATCCTCCCCAACTCTCTATTCTGTGGTGTTAGATTTCGTTAGGTTTTAGATTAAAATAAATTAAAGGCAACTGCATGAGGTTAAAGGCACTTTAGGGTTTAAAGCACTGTTATTGCAGTAGCTCTCTCTCTACTGTGACACTATCATGCATCCATCACATTGTCAGTTCTCTTTTCAGTGCACAATTGACAGAGAACAAGATGGAAACAGTCCATCAATCTGGTGTCACAGCTGTAATAAAAGGCTGCAGAAAACCTGTAAAAATGCTTACGCTCAGCTCCAGCATCAGTTTGCTGGCTGGTGGAAAGTATTCAACAGACCTGCAAAGAGGTAGCAGTCCCACGGAAAAACTGCCACTGGAGGCATTTGGCAGGTTCTAAGTGCTTGCTGCTACCTCCCCATCACAACAGAGGAGAATGAGAACTGCACAAACAAAGAAAGAGCTCCCACACTAACACACACACAATTCTGCTATGCTTTCATCTGTTGGGCTGCGTGCACCACGCTCACTAATATGCAAAGGGACATGGTCACCCAAGCCACAAAACACTCCTCTAATAACTAATTCATAGCAATTAAACATACAATCCTTCTCAATGAACAGATAATTTTGCGTGTGTTTTTCATGTACACGATATATTTGCCACACTTGGAAAATTTGAGACAACACACGAGTGTGGATTTCTTGTACAAAATACTGAAAGCCACCGTAAAGAGATCACAAGCTTTCAGAATAAAGAACATCTAACATGGAAATCATTACTTGCAGTTCACAACATACAAATTCACTCCATGGAAAATGTCTTTGACATGCTATGCTCACAAAGAAGAGGCATGTACAAGACATATGGGACACAAGCCCTGCTATCTACTGCTATTCAAGTTCCTGGGAACAAAAATGCTAATACAAAAGTAAATGAAGGAAACAGGTAAGTGGAGAGACAAAATCATCCAGAGGATGTATATTCACGAGGCTAGAGAAGCATAAGAAGCCAAATACATTAACAGTGTAAAGATGTCTGAGGAGATAGGCTCTTAGGAAAAATACATGGAATAAAATTCTATTTCAGAATGCAGTAAATTTCTAGAAATACATATGCAGTCCTATTCACTCACAAGAAGAAAGAAGTTGGTATATGAAATTGCTGCTTTGCCAAGGGGAAAACTAATCACAGAATATCTTTACAAACATTCTAACAGATTACTTTTACTAATAAAATAGATGCTCATTCTTTAAATTGTTGTTTCTTATTTGTTTTTTAAGGGATAGGCTCTTCTTTAGTACCATAATCTACCACAAAAAGGTGGTTACAAAGCAGCTGAATTCCATAGTTTTGTCCAGCTTTCTTCATAGCCTCTTTGTCAAAAATTTACTGGAGGAATGGTTTTATTTATCCAATCATAATCAGATGTTTGCAGGGTGACCCAGAATATGAGCAATGGCATATGTGTCTCAGACTTTGTGTCACAAGATAATGATTTGAGTTAACAAAAATTGTTTTGGTGAGGTCACGGATACTTCTATCATCAAATAAGAGTTTGGCAGTCTGGTTAATGAGGAGCAGCAGGAAAAGCAAGTGAGAGAATAGAATGAAAAATAAGATTTCTACTTTTTTTGATTCATTGAGACTAAGTCTTTAACTGTTTTAAGAAATAAGATTTTTCTTCTCAGTTCAAATAGCAGTTCCATTTCATCATTTATGTGGACATAGAAAAATGTTATATAAAACCAAAAACAGAGAACTGCTAAAATCTGGGATTTAGGATAATTCATACCACATTGGAAACTGCTCTCTTTCTGATAAAAATTAAGGCTTTTCTGAAATAGGTTAACCAAGAAAGACAAGGGGGAAGGGGAGGATCCTTTTATGATCCCAGTAAACACAGTGGTTATGATGTTAAAAGACGCACAAAGCAAAGCAAACCTCTGCAACATGAACAAAGCTCACAGTTACATTACAGGGCTGACTCCCATACGAAATCCTCCCCCAGCAGAGGCGTGCTGGAGACCGAGTCCATGGTCATGCCCTGGTTGTTCTGTACTGATAATCACTCTTGGAGCATTCTTGTTCTTCCCCCTGCCCCCCATTATCAAAAGCCTGTAAATGCTGCAAAGTCAGCTTTATGTCCCACCTCCATCTACCTGGACGGGAATGAATTTACTTTTCATCTCCCAGTATGTTAGACCATATGAATATACAGCTGTGCAGGACTCTAAAGAAGGGCTGAATTCACCTTCCCTGACAACTAAGATGCAGTGAGAGAGAGAGTAATAAGGTTGGAATACCAGCTTTTTAATAAAAGCACTCATATGACAGAAAGAGTCAATTTAGTTATTGTTTCCAGAGATGAGATACTTCTTATATGGCTCCGGAATTATGGATTTGCAAAAATGATGCAAGATTTCTCTGACACTGCTGCCTAATGAGACCACGAAAGCGGCGCCTTCCCAGGCACAGGAAGAATTATCATGCTTGGGCTTGCAGAGCCTGTGTCCACTAAAGCCCCTCCAGGTGTCTGGGTTTGGGACCTGGCACTGCAGTGCTCTTTGAAGTCCTCGTGCCTCTGGCCGCTGGGACTGCCCCAGCCCCTCCAGCACAGAGATCCCTGTCTAAGTCCCGGGGATCAGTACTGACCTCCAAGATGTTGCATGAGCTTAAGCAAACCCTTTCTGAGAAAAAGTTCCTGCTTTCCTATACCTCTCAGAACTGAACCCCATCCAGATCCATGTGCCTTTCACAGGTTCTTCATTTAATAGTTTTTCTCAGACAACAAAAACATCTGGTTGACTCTATCTCTGAGCGAGCAGCATCACCTCGACCATTGGAAGAACTATTAGCCATGACTGTCCTTATGGGAAGTAATTTTTCACTGAATCAAACACAAAGGAAAATTATCAACAATTAGTGGATACTGCAGATTGTGTACACACATTTTGCATTATTTGGTGATTTTAATTGTTAAGTCTCACCCAAACAGGATTTTGCTATTAGTCTTTTATGTATTTGATGCATTCTCAGCACAGTGTTGGGCAGGACAGCTTTAGATAAAGAATGTTCAGATGTTTGTCTTAGATTAAGTAGGAGAGTGTTAATTGGCAAAATAGTCCCCAATTTTCATATTAAATATGAGTACATGCAACATATTTTCAAGGAAGTGGCAACTAAGTTCTACATGCTGTGTTTTCTTTGCTGGTCTGGAAATGAGTGATGTAAGTTCTTGCTAATATACAGATGGCCATTTATTTCCATGTCAAAGTAATGGTAGGTTTTTTCCCTAGCTTTTAACATCTGCCCAAATTTATCTATTGTTGTGTTACTCTTAGCTTTCTTAATTAGAGGAGATAGTGTAATATGAAGGCTCAGTTGGGATACATTTCCCAAACTACCCCACAGAGCCTTAGTCTTCCTGACTCTTGGGAAATCTAAAAATCCTGACGTTATTTTGGCAGCTCCTGTTTTCTGAGTTTCCCTCTTTCTCTTTTCAGCAGACAATGCCTTCCTCCAGGTCTCCCATACAGACAGTAAACGGGATGCTAACATCCTGTATGGTTGCTAAATTCTAGTGCACTCAGTTCATGGACACTCTCTTGTTTCCACATGTTTTCAATGGCTCCTGGGACAGTCCTTACCTCAGAACCAACGCATTAAATAGAATTGTCAGGAATCTCCTCTGCTCGTTATGTTGGAAGATTTAAATCCCCTAATATACTGGTTTGATTATAGGCTTTTCCTATTTCTGGATTTCCTATTTCAGATGTTTTTCTAAAATGGAGTTTATTATTTCTTCCTATATTCCTCTTTGGAGCATTAGCTGGTACCTGCCTGCAAACTTCCAGGGAGTTGGAGCCCCAGGCTGCTGTGCAAAGCCCTCTGTGAAGACACGCTGTTTGGTAATTCATGGAGATCTGTGTCCTGCAGACTGCTCAGTCCCCATCTTTCACAAACCCTGCCATAAACTCAAGCTGTATTAGAAAGCTCACTCTCCACTGCAGCAGATGATTTAATGCAAATTATCTAGATATTCTGCAACATCTATAAAAAATATTTAGGGAAAAGTAACATCTTTCCATCCAGCTTATAAAACATTGCAAGGTCTGCTCAGAAGTGCAAGAGACTTCTTGTAAAGCCTTGACATCAACAAATTTTGATCATACATTCCTGCTCACGTCACAATCTTAAATGAAGGGATTTTGATCTTTGCAAAGCCAGTCCACTCTGAATTACTTTAGAGGTACTAAAAACTTTCAATATCTGTGTCAGTTTGCTGTTGCTGCTTATTATTTTATTTAGATTTATTTAAACTGCTCATCCGTAGCTCTGTTACATCTTTCTGCTATTCATTTCCCTTAATCAGAACATTCAGTAAACAGTGTTGCTATAGCAATACTGCAACTTTTCATATGACCAAATTCTTGTCTACTGCAGTCTGTGCAAAATAATTTACAAATATTACTATCAAAAGCTAAAGTGGTCTGTGGGTGCACCTAAATAGTCACCCCTCACTCCGAGAGCTGGTTTGCATGCTGCTCTCAATAAAGGGTACACATAGGATATACTTTAAGTTTACTATTCACCTCGATATATGATGAATTAAATGGAGAGCTAATAAAAGAGCACGAAAGGGATTTCTCCACCTTCATGCACCACAGAGGATGTTTCTCATCCTCAGGTCTTCAAGGACCAACACATCTCTGTATCAAAGGCTAGAAATAGGTCGGAGGTTCTCCATTAAATACGTAGTGACCCAAATTTCTGTGCGGGTGGCACAGTGTACCAGTCCCTGTTAGTCCAGGCCGGCAATGCAGAAATACCACTCTTTGGACCAAGGTTCACAGGGCAGAATTTGTTTCCCCATTTTTCCTTGGGCTTGACCCATATAAAGTCCTCTCAGTAAAGATTTAGTATTTGAATTAAATTCACTGATCCACGGTATTTCTCCAGTGTGATTTGCACTGACATAAAATGAAGTGACGAATCAGGCCCTAAGGGCTTTAGGAATGAAGGGGCCTTTTGCGGGCCCTTTGGCGTGGGATGAGTTTTTGCCCACAGTGAATACATAAAATAACTAGCTAACTCTTTTACTTTGAATATCAGTTACAAGACCAAGGAGTCTTCATTACTCTACTGGCTGGGGACTGAAAGTTCTCAAATTAGAAATCTACTCAAGGAAAAAAAAAATCTGGGCATGCTATAATTGAACTGGTTATGAAAAGAGCTGTGAAGAGACTGTACAAGTGAGGCAGCAAATGTACTACTCAACAGAACAGCAGCAGCAAAAGGAATAGACTCTGCAAGCCATTTCTAGGCCAAGGAGGCACAAAGGGGGATAGCAACCAAAATAATGAGAACAAAGGAGAATTAAAAGTGCTTTACCAGAAGATTAATTTCAAATGTCTATAAGAAAGTTACATAAATACTTCAGTTAATTTATTCTTAAAATAATGCAAATTAATCATACTTTTATTTGAGATCAAGTGCTCTCTTATCAAGTTTGTCAGTGTCTTTTCAATAAAGTTGTCTTACAGTAGAGATTCATATTAGGGCTTTTTACCTGTGTCCATTCCTTCTAGTCAAAAAAGTTTTACTTCCCATTGCTCCCATATAACTCACTGATTCTCTGTGATTGCTCAGGGAAGAGCCAGTGAAGGAACTGGAATGATACCAAACCTTTTTGTTCATACGGTGCCTGTTGAAAAAATAATTTAAAAAAATATAGTCTAAATAGAGAAAAAGTACAGCAACGTACACATCAGAGGTAGATGATGATAGTCACACATATTTCATGTCCTATTCATAATTCAAATGATAGAGGCCCCCTAACCAGCTGGTTTTACAGACATTGCATTTCTGGAAGTTGTTCCAACAGCTTTGGGAACTGGAATTATCATTTATTAAAACAAAACAAAAAAATTTATTAGGTGTATTTGTGCTCCCTTAACCTTGTTATCATTAATTATTGTGTTGGAAATCAATACATCATTTCTTTTCTTGGATTAATTTCATAGAGATAGCAAAAGCCGGGTGGTGTGCATGTAATTCTGCCAAGCTACTCAGCTGAGCACAAGATAACTCTTGCAGAGCAGCAGTGTCTCACTCCTCCTCCATCCCAGCTGAGTGTTTTCTCCTGCACAATAGTTTGCTTTTTCCTTTGCATCACCTAATTGCTATTCTCTGTGGTTGTCTTATAAGGTAAGAACAAATTAATCAAGTCATTATTTTCTATGATAAGAATCCCAAACCATGTTCTTTTCTAGGTTTCAGTTCTGTTACTCGTGGGTCTATATACAACACCTACTGCATACACTGCTTAGCAACAAGGACACTTGCAATAGCCTAATTTTAAAGCATTTTTTCGTGTCAACTTTACCTGCCAACCTACGTGAGGGAGCGAGTCCATGGCTGTTTATAATGTGTGACGGTTTTTCGTTTGCCTGTGTGTATCCTAGAAGTAGTGATGAAAACTTTATGGGTGGTATACAGGCTGTACGGCAACACACACACACGACCACAGTCTGGGACTCACACAGCATTTGTCTTTGGGATTTCAGCATATCAGCCCAAATTTCATTAGTACTGGATGCCCCAACACTGACAGCACTTACTTGCTTCTCCTACACTCTGCATGTATTTACAGTGCACAAGCAGTGCTGCATCTGAGCACCACACAACTGGCATATGGAATGAATCTTTTGTGAGATGTGAGGCCAGCAATCAGCACAGAAAAATAAACGCATTCTGAAGCATAACTGTAAAGCTCATGCCACAGAGAACACATTAATAGTTGTTAAATCTATCAGTATGCATACAAATATCCCATTATGGTGGCTCTGCAGTCTCATTAAATAGCTATCCTTCTTCCTATCAGTTAAATCAATCCCTCTTTCCTTTTTCTGAAACAAAGTATTCCATATTCCCCATAGTTGGCACTCAGCCAAATTTTATGAAAATCTGACAAAATAACTGGATTTTCACATTGTACTGCATCCAACCAAGGCTCTGGGCTACATTTGGGATGGCAACCCTCCCCCACCCCCATTCATTCATTAATCTGTTTTCCATAAATCTCACTGTATAAATAATGTAAGTTCATTATAAATATAACTAATAACAAATCCAGCTCCAAACTATGAATAAACTATGCTCTGGAGTTTTTCCAGTTTCCAAAGAATAAGAATTTTGTCTGACAAATGCCTGAAGAACCAACCATTTAGATCTGACACAGAAATTTAATATTGTAATAGGAAATTTCTAAAATCAATATAATAGACAGCCTCTGCTGGATGCTCATAAAACCCCTGAGTTAAATGACTGTGTCACTGGAGCATTCGGAGACAGGGGATGGTTGGAGGCCCAGCATGTGTTTGCTGTAGTACTCTGCTGAAATGAAGCTTTTATTAAGCCACATATCTTATGGAAACTTTCTTTATAGCACTTATTTTTTCTTTTTCCTAACTCTGTTTTGCAGAAGAACTTACCCTCAAATATCAGAGGCTGAGACAGAGTGCCAGGTAGGGGAACAGAGAAAGCCTCAAGGTCCCTTTAGCAAAATCAAATGAAGCTTTGTAGCTGGGAATTTTTTTCAAAATGTAATAAAAAGCTGCATATTTGTCTGTTTATTTTTAAAACACTTAACTTCGGGGGTGCCTAAGTTTCCTTGAAATGAAAAAAAAAACCAACCAAAAAACAAAAAAAAAAAAACCAAACAAAAAACCACAGATGATTTTGAGAGTTGCATTAGCAAGTAACAAGCAGAAAGTTTGCAACTCTAGCTCAGAATTTTTTCCTTCGTTCAGAATTTAATAATTACAGAACTTGCATATAGTTTATTCTGAACTACTACAGTTAATAAGAGCTTCTACATAGTATTAGTATTCGTGGACATCAAACAAAAAACTGGCTGAGGATGGCATATTTCCCTTCTAACAGGAAAATTGTTGTGTGAAACTGTACATAGTTCAAACAACTTCAAAAATAATGTTTAATATTTAAAGAAAAGTACTAGTCAAGGGTTCTATAACTTCAGTAGATTTTATCATGTATTATTTACCTATTGGAGACCCTGAAACCTGCTGTACAACAAAAATGCAAAGATGGGTGCTGAAGTAGCCCTTCTAATTTTGTGAGAACACCTGAAGGAGTGGTTTGATTTTATGATACCTTGATAGAAAGTATGCAGAGGATTATGCTGGCAAAGAAAATATTTGACGGCATTATTATGTTTTTTATTCATTTAGATTTACTTCTTTTCAGTCACACCAGATTGAGTGAGGTACTTCTGAAGTGAAGCCTAAAGAACAGAGAGAAAAGAACAAGTTGGCATTCCCCAGCGCCCAGGCATGGTGCTGCCCTCTGCCCTGCCTGGCCACTGCTCCTTCACAAGTCACCAGCTATACTGCATCAGGGAGACAACTCTGAGTGTTAAAAAATCAAAATATGTGGAACTAAAATTGATTTTAAACCTGCATACATAACTCTACAATGAGATTGCACCATACTTTAGAAGGGAAAATAAAACAGAATTTCCAAACGCTCTGGCCAGAGCTGCCATAAATAAAAATCAAATGAGACAGAGATCCATGTTCTCAAGGGTGCAGCAAAAGACAAACAAGTTTAAACCTTTCTGGCCTTCCAAAGGCACAGCCTGCACACACTTTCTGTGAATGAGCCTGCAGGGCACCCGGGCCAAAACCAACTGAAATAAAGAGCCCTCTTGCTCTGCCCTCTTGCAGCTGTGTTGCTGGTCCTGAAGCTGCCCCAGCGGACGTTCTCCTGCAGAGCCCCATCCCTGCCCCTCACACGGAGCCACAGCCCCATCCCCGAGGGGCAGTAGCAGGAGCAAGGCTGCACCCACACACCCAGTGCCAGGCTCTCCAGAGCCTGGGCTTGGCCACTGCAGCAGCACGAAGGACACTGCAGACAGCACATCCACCACGGCACTCAGCAATGCCAATCCCCCTGCCCTGAGGTGTCCCACTTGGTGAAACGTCAGTAAGAGACGTTTCACTTGCAAGTGATCTTCGGTACTGCATGAGTACAGAATAGGAAGCACTGGGAAAGGAATGGATTTGCTATTATTAAAATTATTCAGAAAATATAAAATAAAGACTAACTTTAAATACTTTGCTATTTGTTCATGGTTGGCCCATAAGCAGCAAGATTTATGAAGCATTTATTCATTGAGTAAACTGCTGTGATTAATTTTTCAGTCATCAGTCAGTTCTGCTCAAAGAGACATTTAAAGAGCATGTGCAGTGAACATTTTATGAGTCGCATTTTATATGGCCAGGAAGTTAGACAAGAGGAAGATGACCTTGCCTGACACAATTTCTTTATGAGACCATCTTCTCATTGATCTATGGCTCCACCAAGTAGAATTATGGTTTCAGTGCTGCCCTTGGAACACGGGTCAAGTCATGTCACGAACATACATTCTTCCTTGTCAAACATCTAACCGATCCCATGGTTTGCAGAGCCAGTACTATTACTTCGAAATTTGATTTGCATGTTTTCAGCAAAGAGGTGCCTATGTCTGTACATGATAAGTAGCTGCACCTGCCTTCAATTTGCTCTACTACACCTAATTTCCTAAGTGAGGAGTTCAATGCTATAAGATGGCAATCAAAGACCAGCAAGATTTCAGAAGCAAAGGTAAGGACTGAATTACTTGAAGCTTTCAACCTGTGTTTCCCTGCCCTTGTCCAATTTCTTGACTAAAATTGGGAAATAAAGACCTAGCTCTACTAAATATAGTTGTCATCTGTTCACTGGGAAGCTGCAGGGTAGAAAAATGTTTTATCAAGACATGATGCCTTATTCTGGTAACTCTAAGCTTTATCACCATTGTTTTAAAACTGACAGAGAATTTACTTTAGCTTATAAATACAGGAGGATACAGTTAACATATATTTGTGTGAATCCCAGAAAATATGTCTGCTGCTTTGTTTTTAACCATTTTTTTTGTTGTTGAGAAGTACTATGTTTGTGGTTACATATAAACATAATAGAAATAAAGCTTTTATATCTCTTGTGTAATTCATGTTTAAGACTTTATTCAATCACTACTGCCTGGTTTGGCATCACATGTTTGAGTCCCAGTTGGAAGCAATTTCAACCAGCAGTATGAACATACCTCACAGGATCAACATACCACAATACCACCATGCTGGTACGTTAAGCTTGGTTTTCTAAAGGCAAAAATTCACTTATATCCATTGCTTTCAATTGAAGTCTTAAATCCCACCAGAAGTATGTGATTTCCCAAAACTTTTTTTCCTAAATTGTACTTATAATTTGATATGAAAGATTACTCCAATGGAAATAGAAAGTTCAACAGAGCTTTCCAGTATGAATATACAGGAATCATCCTCTCAAGATGTTTTGCTGTTGGACCTATGAATTGCTGTATAAATCACATGCTCTTCATTGCAAAAGAAAATTTGCTGTGAAATAATCTAAGAGATAAAGCAAATGTAAAGAATAAAAGCCATAATGTAACTAACTAGCAACATGCAGGGGCCACAAATAGAGGGCCAAATATAATTTCCTATTATTTTATATTAAAATATTATCCTCTTTTTTTTACATTATTGCATTACTTTATACTACACTTTCCCAATTTTCATAATGTATTTATGTGGGCCTGAGCACTCTACCTATTTTTGAATCCTCAATTCTGCCACTCCATCACAAAAAAGACAAAGGATAACAACATATTCTGGTGCTACTGAAAAGTAAAGTAAGGGCTGTTACATCAGGCAGGAACAAATAAAATTTAGAGTAAAGAAACTAGGTAATTTATCTAATATGATTAGATATAATACCTAGTAAAAATGCACCAATTCTAATATACAACTCTTCCAAAAAATGTAGGAGTGAAGAGAGAGAACATTTAATACAGTTTTGTCAACAGAATATGAAAAGTGTTATTAGTTGTGAGTAATTACTTGATTAATTTTTCTTCATTTGAATTAGATCTAGTTGGTTTAATAGTCACCATGTAGAAAAGGGATGTATGTCTGAATAGCTGGAGATACTGTATGGGTGAGCATAGCAGCTTCTCAAGCCAATTTTCAGGCTCATGCTGGCCATTTGTTCCCCTCAAGCTGGAATGCAACATGCAGTGCTTCTCCCTTAGAACACCTCATGTCTCACAAAATATCACTTCCAAATTTCCAGCTGAAGTCATTTTCAGAGTATGGTCCCTGCTGCAGCCTCAGTGCTGATAAACAGCCTGCCCCAGCACCTTATTCTTTAAAGACACATAACGCATGCTTGAGCAACGTTATCTTTAAGGGGCCTCGGGAGTCACCCAAGTTAAGAGACCAATATGTTAAAGTCAGAGCAGCAGAATAAATTTACCACCTACTAAACTATACGATTCATTTATTTATTTCTGTTCTAAGAGCTGACAATGGCTGAATACATTGCTGAAAATATTTGACAAATTTATTAATTCCATCATCAGATATCCCCCGTGACAGAAGGTCAGTACCTAAGATTTCCCTGCAATTTTAAAGGAAAGAATATACTTCAGTACCAGGGCAAGCCAAAATAAGACTGGAGAGCCCACGAAGCCATTAGTCTCTAGAAGTTGGCCCTAACCTGAATACTTCTAGAAATAAGTATTTGTTACAAGTCACCCACCTGGTGACTGTTGCTAAGCCCACAGAAAAATATTTCCTAGTTTCAATAGAATTATCATCACCAAAAATTGACACTAGTACCTATCTTTTTGTTTTGGGAGAGACAATGAACCAGTTAGAAACAAACAGCAAATTCCAGCCAGTAAAGTGCCTTTTAACCTTTTAAGCACGTGCACTGTGGTGTTATCAAGTCACTGTCAATAAATAAAACATACATCAGATATTATATACATGGAAATTTTCAAGACAAACGAGTTCTTACTGAAAAAAAAATTATCCCCACGACATCCAAATTTAGCTCTTTTATATTCATAGTAAAAATCCACTCCTGATGTCTCAAGGAGAGGTATGAAGAAATTAGCAATGAAAGCTTTAATTCAGGATCTGCTCTCTAAATGTTTTACCCAGGCACTGGCAGTGAGGACAGAGCTCACCTGCCATGGGCTGCCTGCTGCAGGCAGGCTCCACTGCACTTTGGCAGCACTACATGTGCTCCAGTAAAAAAAGGAGCAAGATGCATTTCAGGAACTGGCCAAAACACTGGTGGTTCAGGCTTTTGTTTCTAATTAAGACTTAATAAAAATATATTGATACTGCTTTCTTAGCAATTTCTTTTGGCCCACTATTTTCTCAAATGTCAGCTGGTGAAAGGGACAAACTTTACACATTATCAGCTCTTTCAATAAATTAGAAAAACAAATATGAACATAGTATACCATATTCCTATATAATGAAAAATTGATTATAAGCAAAGAATTGCATACTGTGCTAGTGTTGTAAATTACTTCCTCTGTGGCTTTTACAACATTGCCTATGAACATAATTGAATGTCACCAGTTTATGTTTGCAAATACAATCCCAATGACATTGCACCTGGGAGCGTGTACGCACAGTCATCTGTTATGGAGAAGGATCTAAACATATGGCCTGTTGATTAGGGTCTGGCCCCAAAGCTATCACAAAATCCTCCAGCCAGTTTTCTGCCACACTAACCCATCAAAATAATTCAGCTCTATCAAATAGGAGCTTCCCAACACCAACTGAGAAAGTGAATAGCATTTGAAACAGCCACCTCAGCTCTGAACACTAAACATTTAGAAGGCAAAGGTCAGAGGCACACCTCCTACCAAGAGAAAACTACACTGGGTCCTGTCCTACGTTGTTATCCATCTTACTAGGCTGGCCTGTTAAGGCACAGGCTGTATTTTTCCCCTTCGATTTTCCAGTAACACCCTTCTAGAGCAAACCTGTAACAGTGTGCTTACCTTTCTGAGGATATGGGCAGCACCTGTATGTTCAAAGTTAAGCTGATTATTTAAGCAGAACTGGACCTCAGGCACATGGTTCCCATCAGCTGTTTAGGGCAAGTCTTCCGTGGCTCACAAATGCAATGCACATGCCATCACTTGCACAGGCAAAACATGCCTCTTTTCCTCATTTCTGCATGGGTTTTTCTGAATAGGATAGCAATTAAAACACAGAAATTAAACTGAATTCCTGGGAATTCAAACAGGATAAGATATTTAAACTTTAAATAAATACCTTTGGAAAGAATATTTCCACCACTAAACATGGGAGTTTGATGTGTTTGAAATGAAATGTAGCTTCTGGCAATCACTAAAGCATACTGTAGGGTTCCACACTTTAAAAATAAAGGTCTACTTGTACATTTTTTGGAAGAAACAGCAATTAGACTAAGAACTAAGCACCTGTTGGCAATGCCAAAATCTATAAATTAGGGCAGTGTCTGCTGGTGTCTGTAATTACATTTGAATTTGAAACATCTACCCAAAGTAAATTGCAGCATTTGGGCTGCTTCCTTTGTCATTCGCTCCAGTAAAAGCTGGCTTAGTTTGATCTTGAAATGCTTTGAAATTGATAACTGTAAGTGAACGTGTGCAGTGGGCATGCTCATACAATTTTACTTTGTATAAAATAAAACAGTCAAACTTGGTACTCTAAGTGATAGCCTGCTGTTAGAACATATTGAAAAGAGAAAGACGTTCTTCCTAATGAACCCTTAAAGTGAAATGTTCTGGAGGACACAAATATTCAAGTTACTAGCTGACCTTTAGAGTCATATAGGAGAGGATGTGCATAATGCGTTATTCTGTCGGATATGCATTACTTATTATAAAATAATGGAGGCTTCAGTACTTTACATACGACCATTAGAAAGATCAGAACATAACCCAGCCTTCGTAATATAATTGAGTGCTGCAAAAATATCTCTAATGATTAATATAGCAGACATTATGCAATGCTCCTACAAGGTAATTTTGTCCTGACACAGAATAATGATTGTTACAGAACTTGTGCAGCTTAAGACACATTAGGCCTGCGGCTCGGCGGCCAGTTGTAAAGCTGTTCGTGGGCACAGAATCTCTCGTTAACATCAGGGTATCTCTGACATCTGTTTACATTAAGCCAACAAAAATTTTAAAAATGTCTATGCACAATTCTCCCTTGAGTGTGCCTGAGAAAAAGCCTTCAAGGCCAAGAACAAACACCCTCCTTCACACAGGGCCACTCACACAGAGCCGAGGACTGGCCTGACACAAGTGGGGGAACAGGCATAAGGTTTGTTTCCAGCTTATTACGCCCCTGGAAAAGGACTGGAAGGATCCAATAGCTTATAACATCCACTTCAGCTTAGACAGGGTGAACTTGCTGGTAGGGGTGAGCCATGAGGGAGCACACACCACCCTGTCACCACTGCCTTGTCACCCGCGTAGGCAGGAGGGAGCTGGAGCAGAGTCCTGCACTGCCCCCTCCACTGCATCCCTCTCATCTCTTCACTCCTGTCTCCCATCCTACTCTGTCCACAGGATGCAGGGATGTCCACAGGGCAGGGATGAACATAGATAGGACAGGGCTAATGTGAAACAAATGCAGGTAGAAAGATGCAGAAATGTCTTCATTTTTTTTTTTATGACAATTCGAGAAGCAACACTAAAAACTGATGTCCAAATCTGTCACCCGGCTGAATTGTTTTGCTCTTTGTTTTGACACAGAATGAATGCTTGCAGTTCATATGAGAACAGCTTTTCATGACCAGCAGTTTGATATTTGTTCCATGGTTTATCTTTTCCTGGGGTGCCACACTGGGCTACCACTTGTTTGCAATTTGTATGGTAAGCTTTTGCAGGGCACACGTGGCAATGTGCTGAGAGTGGCTGGAAAAGATGGCAGTGTTTAGGAAGGGAGCCCTGTGAAACTATTCAGAACAACCAAAACCACAATTATAGCAATAAAATTTGAGTTGATATTACTTCAAACCAAGATTAGACACCATTTCAGGTGACAAAATTAAAAGTTTTTATTATAAGCACCCAAACCAGGGGAAGTTTTTCGCACCCTTATACCATAAGTATTATGATTGATGTTTCATTTGCTTCCAACTAGTAAGAAAAAGATCGTTATGATATCAGAAATTAAGTGTATAACATCTACTCAATCATTTTCAGAGCAGAAATCTGAAAGAAAAAGGAAGCCTTTATTTGCCTAAACACAGGAGCTTCAAAAAACCAGACTCTCAGACAGTCCTGAGAAATAAATCCTGAAATCAGAAAAAAGGCAACTAACAACCAAGACATTCTTTCCAATCATATCTAGGAGATTTAAATAAAAGAAGTGTTACACATTTAAATTAAATTGCCCAATTAACCCCTTCGTTCCTAAAATCATGTATTTTTTTCAGCAGAAGACATGTTTCTTTTCACACCTTGACTGACACTGGACACAGAAAAGCTGATGTGATCTAAGCTAGCTTTCTCTAGAAACTCATTGTTGAAGGGAATTGTTTAGAAACAGCTCAACTTTTCTTTACATTCTCCACTCCCATACTTTGGTATTATCTAGAAGACATGAACATCAGATAATAAAAATGAAAGGGTAATGTGTTTCATAATACCAGTCAAACATCCTTAACAGGAAATGCATTTAATTAGTGCTGTTTCTTCTTTCTGCGAATCAAAGGACTGCAATCAGAAACATAACATCATGTTGTTGAAATGGAATCAGAAACAAAATACTGTATTTTGAAAAAACTTTTCAAAATGCTTTGACCAGTGGGGGGTTTTAATTATTATTTTGAAAATCAATGGAGTGGAAGAAATCCTTCAAAAAGAATGAGCAAATAATTTTTTTAAAATATAAAACCTCTTTGCTCAGCCATCAGGGCTGTATGGGATTCCCAGTGATCAGCCCCAGGAATCAGGAGCAGGAAAAGGGAGCAGCTTTCTGCACTTGAGCACTTCATGGCTGGATCAGCAGCACTTTGTAGCAGATATTCCAGTAGCTGGATTAAACCCATAGTTCTAGAAATATTGCCTCTTGGGTATGCATTTACAGACTGTGAAATGAAAAAAATTTATACCTAAAGGAAGAAAATAGAAAAAGAAAGGAAAAAACTCTTTGATTTTATTTCTCTTTTTCTGGAACAAGTTACGAACATACCAAGATACTGCAGTTTGGAGACAAAACTGTCAAACAGCTGAGAGGCAGCTGACACACTGCAGTTTCAGCATCTGTGTTAGCACTGTTCTATAAAAGCAACTCACTCCTAAATTTCTTGTGGATTAGCCTATGCCTAGCTTTTTAATCACGTCTAATGGAGATCCTTTATATTGAAATTCTAAAAGTGCCAGTCTAGGAAAAATGAAAAGATACTGAATAAACTTCACTCATTTTCTTCCTGGCTGATGGGAAAGTGTACTTCAGCTTCAGCACACTTTAGCATTCTTTAGTCCATTTAGGCAACTTTCAGACATTCCTTCTCTTTCTTGTTCTTCACTCTAAGATTTTATTCCCTTTTCCCTTTTTCTTGGCATTACAGTGTAGATGGAATCTTCCAACTCCATCTTTTCATGGGCTTAAATCACCCAAAGAGGCAGCAACAGTTATGTATAGAAGTGCAAAGGAAAATGTGCAAAAAGTGACTCTACAACAATAGAAAAATTACGATAAATACAATGAGGAGACTTCTGTTTTTACAGAAGCCACCTATGGGAAACAGAACTAGCTTGAGGACATTTTGCATAGCTCTACTTCTGTGTGTTTGTAATATGGACATGGATTGATTATATCACATTTGGCCTTTTCTTCATTATCTACAATTCACAATGCCTTGGTTGCTGATTTTTTTTTGAGATTTATAAATAAAACAAAGAACAGAAACTTGCAAAAATTTGCATATTGGTAAATTAAACTTTAAAGGTGCATTTTAAAGTACTGTTTTCTTGCATAACTAAGGCAGAAGATGCTTTACTTAACATTTGCTTTTCAAGTCTGCAGTTTTTACCACATAAACAGCAGCTATAGTGTACTCCCCTCTTTCATTAGCTTATTCATAGCTTCCTGTGAAAAAGCTGGCACATCTCTGCATCTTAAAGTTAATATTTTATAGTACCAGAGTTGTGAATTCAACTTCATTATTGATTACAAGGCATATTACACTTGAGTTCTGTATGCATAGAATAAAGCCAAAAATCTCACAGTTAAAGTATCAGAGAAAGTTTAAAACCAAGAGATGATGTTCTACCATGGTGACAGGGATACAGGCATGAGAATGCACCGGGAATAGACATCAGTTTTCTAAGAATTCTACTGTGCAACCTTGACTGACTAATCTGTTTGGGTATGTACACCTGCTGCCTGCAGCTTACACCTTGCCAAAACCAGATCACAAGGCACATGTGAGGAGACTTCAAGATGATATGTTTACATATGTCTTTACAGCTAAAGTAAGAGAATTTTGCGAATAAAGAAGACTAGTAAATTTATTTGCGAAGAGATGACAGCAGTACAACTCGGCCTACAGTTGTCACTGCTGGTGCAGTGCTAACCCAGCCCAGTCCCTTCAGGAAGAGCTTAACCGGGATGTGATCTTCAGTCATAACAGCCAACGGGGCTGAGTTCTACTTTATTCTGTCAATGTGCACA
Organism: Cephalopterus ornatus; assembly: GCA_013396775.1. NCBI lineage: Eukaryota > Metazoa > Chordata > Aves > Passeriformes > Cotingidae > Cephalopterus > Cephalopterus ornatus. The sequence continues at coordinate 134,068 of VZRE01004955.1, forward strand.
TTCCTCGAGAGCAGTGCTAAATAATACAGGGAGAAAGGAGAAAGGAACCCTGAGACTGGGTCACGTTCACAGAGTGAGATACCAGGCCTTGAAAAGCAGGAGCACAGAGGAGGAAGGGCTTTGGGGGGAAGGTAAATAGCCAACAGAATGCAGATGCTTTAGCTAATGCACAGCACAGGGAATCTGAGAAGCACAGCCAGATGAACACAGAAGCTCCAAAATATCACTGAGTCATGTATCACCTTTTAATAAAACCAGCATTTTTGTTACCATAGCTTTGTTTCTCATTTAGTACTACAGTGTAGAACTTACATAGTTTCAATAAAGTGTTTCTAGACTTCACTGTCAAAAATGTGCCAGGGAGACTTAACATAACTAGAGCTTGCCAAACCCCAAAATCTCTGTTTCTATTAAAACAAAACAAAAAAACGCCCAAAACAAACAAAACAAAACCCAAACCCAAACCAATAACAAACGAGCAAAAACCAACCAAACAAAAAAAAAAGACTTTTCAACATTTGGGAGAAAACAGACCACAAAAAAAGAGACCATAGACATAGAAAGATAACCAAAGACAGCTAAATATCTCCTTAAGTTGGGTCACTCAACATTTTACCGGATCCAACTAGGTAGCTAATCCCTACACTGCTGTTTCACCTCATTGTTATTTCTGGGCCAGAGAAAATCTCCCAGCTGAAAGTCCAGATAAACAAGGATATGTAAAAATTATAATTTATGGTTTTGATCAAGCAATTGTTACTAATAATAATGATGTCCCTTGTATCATCAAGAAAAATACTTAACTATATCAGAAAGGTATTAAGGTGTTGTGCTGAACTACTTTCAGTGGATTGCCTTATTTATCTAGGCTTAAACTTGGCATTCCTGCTAACTCACATCTAGGTAATTGCTGAATATGAGTCAGAGTTGACTGTATTTAGGTGTCTATAAACTTAAATCAGAGAAATAAAAAAAGTAACTATTTTAGCATTTTAGAAATGTACACATGCCAGTTCTAGACTCTGGAAACACTGTGTATATGTGTAGCGATTGTGTATATAGATAGTGATTAGAAGGCTTCCCAGCCTAAAAGGATTGCAGCAGAAAAAACCAATGGTCATGAGAGCATGCAACCCAGCTTAACCAGCACATGTGCATACTGTAGCACCTAACATCATGTCCTAAATTTACAGCAGAAATTGCTGAACAAAAGTGAAAGCTCAAATTTTAAGTGAAATTTAATAGAGAAATAAGTCCCAGGGCAAAATCATTATTCAAGTAAGTCTGAAGTGCAAAAGAGCAGTTCAGCTGATTTGCAGACTGGACTAGCTCAGAAGCACTGCTCTTCAGCAGATGGCTGAGCCTGCACTAGAGCTCTGGAACATCAGACTGAATGCCAGCCCAAAACCACACACCAAATGCATTTATTTACTGATTTCCAGTCTCTGCCACAGTACTGCCACAGTGCACATATCTGGTCACTGTGGATGCAGTCTCAGGCAGATGAGGCCTGAGAAGTTCACTGCCACGTACATGAGCTCCCACAGCAGCTCAGCTCTTGGGTGAGTATGACACTGATATTACAACAACTGAACTTTACTGAGCAGCTGTTTGAGATTAACAGGCAATAGCAGTTACTTACCTTCTCATCAGAGAGCAAAGAAAGAAAGAATGCAAATTCCACCTGAAGTCTGCTTCTATTGCTTTATTTCTTCAGGCTTTCCTCAAAGTGGCAAACTCCACCGACAGTATTCCATCCCACATGAACAAATACTATCTCATCAGAACAAATATTGCAATACTACAAAGTTAGCTGTAACACTGCCAGGAACATTAGGAAAATATGCTTGTACCTATATATGTGAAGACAAATAATGATATTACCTCTCGAGACCCCAGTTGAGGCTCTGGGTTACTCTGAGTAATGCGTTAATCTCTTTTTACCTGCAGGCTGCTCCAACATCCCAGCTCTTCAGTGCACCCCATTCATCTCCTTACATGCACAGCTTTTATTTCAAAAGACCGGAATGGTCTTGATCTTATTCGACGCCGTTGAATTATCATGGTCCCTCAGGTGTTCTGATCACTGTTTAATGGAGATGTAACAACATGTTACTAGAATTAGTGAAGAGCAGAAAGAGTGGTTTGCAAGTCTTGTAATATTGGGCGTGTTTTAAGTCAGAGGATATCTCCAGGTATTGGAAAGAATGAGAGGAAAGAGATTTTAAAAGGCAACACATTTAAAACTTTCAACAATCAGAAACTGGTATGGAAAAAGCTAAGTCAAGATTCTTAAGAACTATCACAACTGTCAATGCACTGGAAAACTCATTTGCTCAGCCCTCTTCAGAGTCACTGATAACAGTTAAGAAAAGACTATGAGAGAAACATGGACTTTGAGACGCTCACAATGTACACGAATTTAGCTTTACTGTTTGCTCTCATTGTAGAGTTCAGCCGCATTTACTGCTTATGAAACTACTCTGATGAATTCAATTACTGAAGGAAGTCTGGTTTTAATTCTTAGAACTACTACTTCTTTCAATTTAAATTGATTAATAATAAAAGTTACAGCATTTCAGAGGAACAGCATATAAATTAATTATAAATTGAAGCCCTAGCCCATGGCACTAAGATACAAAGCTTCCCTTCATGTCAGCTCAGATGCAGCTTTCAAGTATATTCTAAAGGTACTTCTTCTGGATAAATATTTTACTTTATAGATATAAATTACAGTTTATTGCCAGCTGTTTAAAATATCTATGATTTGGTAAGATGAGTCTTGCTAACCCTCAGCTGTGTCCCATTTACTTGAATTGGAAAAACACTGGGTAAATTGCTGCCCATGGAGCACAAACACAAGCAACTGAAGTACCCATAATTTGCGGGAGTTTTAGATCATCCTAATTCAGATATTTTTCAAAAGACATAATGTAAAGTAGACTCCACTTAATCGCCACCCTGATAAATAGTCTACTGGGAAGATAATACAGTTAGTAAAAGGGTAAATTAAAAGCAAAATGTAAAAGCCATTCTGCATCCATGACATAGCCGTGTGTTTGGAGTGAAGTTGTTTGATGTGCTGATCATAGCAGTGTACAGTGAACTACCGTGTGTGGCACAGCTGTCATCTTCAGGGCACCTTCTCAGGCTCTGGAATTCATATTTACAAACTGCATCGATATAACTGAATAAAAAACAGAGTTTCTTAATTCACTGTGCTCTTGGGTAACACTGTAGACACAGCATTCCATGTGCTTTCAACAGGGCATTTAAATACCTTTCTTTGCAGATTTTATCATATGAGAAACTACCATAAGTGGGGATGCAGTATACAGTCAGGGTATGGAACTGAGTTATATGCCAAAGGAGCAGCAAGAAGGGAACCTCAAGAGAAGGGAACTGACTGGGGCTACTCGTGGTTCATACCACACTCTCTCAGAGGCAGCTGTAGACTCCCAGGTAGAATAAGCAAAAATTGCAAGCTCAAGAACTGAGAAATTCATAGATTTTTCAGTATGTTACATATAGAGCCATATATTTTTTTCTCCATCAAAAAACCCATTTAATATTTCCTTTTGAAGGCTATTTATAACCACAAAGGCAATTTTGTCTCCTTTGAGTAGTTAAAATCTTAATCTCTGACTTTCTAGTTCAGAAGATATTCTTCATGGAGTGATTTTTAACTGTTACCATCCCTTGCTATGACTCTTAACTGGGGCTGAGCCTTTCCCCCTTTTACAGGATGCAGTGATGTCCAGATTAGGAGAGAAACAGAAGGCAACGGTGGCAAGAGAGAAGCAAAGGAAGGAAAACACGCAAGGAAAGGAGACAGAACTGCAGAAGGGAGAAGAGTGGCTGACAGCCCTGGGGTCCCCCGGGACCGCAGTCAGCAGTGAAGAGAATTACCTCGCGGAAAAGACACAGCTNCTGGCTGACAGCCCTGGGGTCCCCCGGGAACGCAGTCAGCAAAGAGAATTACCTCGCGGAAAAGACACAGCTGGCAGGAGGGAAACTAAAATGCAGGCAGGAGGAGAAAGCAGTGAGCCACTCCGTGGCCAGGAGTGCCTTGGGAGTAACACTACATGGCTAGGATGGCCGATGACTCACAAATGTGCACGCAGCCCACAAATTAAAGTAACATTTGATTACCCCTATCAATCCAAAATGGTTTCCTTGGACACCAGTCCAAGAGAACATGGAAATTACCTCTTCACTCACTGACAGGCATGGTTCAAGAGCAAATACCTTATACCCTCAGCCCTAGGGTATTAACCAGTCATTACCTCACATCTCCTTGTTTCCCTAATGGGCCCCGTTTCATCTCCCTGGGTAGTAAGAGCTGCTTCACAGCACATCCACGCAGGCAATCTGTAACAGTGCACTTAACCAGGCAGCAGGGGTACTGAATAATGAGCCCATCTGTACCAGCCTTCCAAGCCTGGCCTAAAAGCATCAGTAAGCTCAAGGAGCAATATTCTCAAGGTACCTCCATCTAACCAAATTTCTAAGTAGCACAGGATTACTCTCATTGTTAGGGTGTTTCTTGAACACCATATAAAATGAGGGTTTTTTTCTTTATTGTGCAGGCAATAAAAAGTATTTTATTCTTTTTGTGTAGGCAGACAGCTAATAATAATGTCTACTCAGAATAACACCATTATGAAAGGAACCTTTTCTATTCCATATTATGTCACAGGGCATACCCAATTAGTGGCAAAACATCTGATAATCCCTAGCTTGCCTTCAGATCAGAGCAGAAAAGATAAAATAACAATTTGGTGGAAAACATTTTAATATAGGCATCCAAGAGTAGGAACATTCTGAGTTCTGCGACGGTAAAAAAGAAAACAAAAAAACCCCAAATCATTCTTCTGATACTGCAACACCTTCCTCGTTTCTGTTCCTGCAAAAAGAAAATGCAGTTCTTTTTCATCCAAGAGTCACTGAAGCTTTATACAAATTAAATAGTTGGGAGTGAAGTCTATCTTCTATTGTGAATCAAGACATGGGTCTGGCAGATTTCTGACCAATGGGAAACAATAACTAACACCATATTTTCTCTTGCCTTAGTTCCTGCCAGGATCAAAGCCAAGGCTGTCAATCCTCATTTATGTTTAGATGTTTAAAATATTTCCAGTATAATTCTGGATTTTTTAAGCAGTTGCCACTAAGCAATACCTGTACCTGTCCCACCTAACTAAACTATTTTTTCCCATCAGATACTAGTATGGCAATCCCCTTCATGTCTAATTCTTTGACAGCAAGTCACTTTTCGATGGCTTATAATAGGCTCTGCCTGAATTCTGCCAGGATTGAATTGTTATTGATTGGTATGAGGCAATGGTGTAGAAGGCTGCATTCCCACAGCTTGTATTTGGATGGGTCAGATCTTCTGACAGCTGATTTTGCTAGAAAACCTGGGGTCATTGTGGGCACTGATTATTACACACCCTTGCATTTCTTCCATCGCTGCAAGCTCAGCTTCTTACTCTACGAAAACACAAGTAATTTTCCTTCTAAGGTCTATATAGAGGTTCTTTTAGGTAGGACATTATAATCAGTACATTATAATTTGTAATTAACAATTCTATACAATTTTTATGTACATACAATTGTAACAACTGTACCTACAATTATAATTTGCGTGCAACTTTGCTTCATATTACTCTAAAACAGTACATTAGGTGCAGGAAAAGGAAACACCCACTGTTTTAATTTTTGGCCATACCATCCTGCCCGGGTGTCCTGGTTGCGGCCAGGACAGGGTTGATTTCTGCAGTAGCCAGGAGCGGGCACGGCCGGACAGGGAGGTTATTCTGTACCCCCTCAGCCGTTGCCAGGGGCAGGGGGCAGGGGGCAGGGGGTCTCTTCCTGGGAGAAGTGGTTCCTTTCAGCGGAGGAAGGCTGGTGGAGGGAGCAGCCGGGTATCGTCTGTTGTCAGAGGTTTGCATGGCAAACAACAAGGGTTCTTTTCTTGTGCCCTCTGCCATTAGTACTGTCGCTGTTACTGCTTCTTTTCTTAGCTCCTTGCTGTTTCCAGGGAATTGTTCTAATCTCGACCCGTGATTTTTACCTTTTGCTCTCTCCATCCCGCCGCAGGGAAGGGAAGAGGGAGTGAGCGAGCTCTGCGTGGCTTGGAGTGATTTCAGCAGGAAGACTAAATTGGAGAACACCATCCCTAAACTATGACATTGGGCCAATGCAGCCATCAGTGAAGCTGATGGAACTATCTTGCAGGAGAAAGATGAGCCTGCCAATGTAATTCATGTGCTGTTTTCTCACAGGAGCTCTCATGAGTCAAAAAGGTCAGGTCAAAAGTCCAAAAATCCCACCAATCCTACTCTGTAGGCAACAATTTCTTGTATGTTTTGGCTTCTTTTTGTCATCCACATCACAATTGTTTTCATTTGCTCGAGGGACATATGGCTCTCACTAGTCAAAGTAATGCCCAAAACCTCCACGCATTGCAAAGTCTTAGGTTTTCTGAGGAAAAGAGAGAGGAGGAAGAAAGAAAGATGGGAAAAAAGCCCATCTCTCTCTTTACTATGTGCCTAAAAGAATATGCTGTTCCATTTGAAATCAAAGTTGCCACAGCAAATTTTTAACACTACTGAGCTTCAATGCTGCTGTTGTAATTCTTGTTGATTTAGAAAACACTAGTAATTATCACACAGAGTCTGTGTGTGTCAGCTGGGAGTTTTAATCAATCTGCTGTAGAAGAGTTTCGGAGGCACAAACAGGTTGCAGGCATGAGATGCTGAGTGCCAGTCACCTGGGCACTGCCTACCCCCTGTGGGAAGCTTCCTTATAAGTCTGCTTTTCCCATTGCTGCAGACTCAATTTCTCACTCTGCAGAGGTACATCTTAGCGTTGTTGTGTAAGACAAACCCATTCATGTTCCATTTCTACACTTATAAATGCCAAAATACACCAAGTCAACAAAAATTTATGTATTTGACTTCAGAAGATGAAATTATGTAATTAGTAACATTGCACTGATTTTATTACCGTTTCTTTGACTTAAATCGTTAGTGGTTTAAACATCTCAATTTCAGAGTAAAATATATAATTGGTTTTTGTTGCTTGTTTATCCATTTTTTGTATCATTAGGATGCAGTAATTGACTTTATATCTCTTTAGTTTAATTGAGTTAATAATGTCTGCTGAGAAGCATGATGTCACACTCCCAGCTACTTGGCTGAAAAGCTGGAGAAGGAGCTTTCCCTGGACATAAGAATTTCAAAGGGCAGCTTTTCTTCCAGAAAGCTCTGCAGAAGTTAGTTTTGTTGAAATGACACAGCTGCTTTCATGTTTTTGTCCTTTTCTTATTGCTCTTGTGATAGATCATATTAAAAACTCTTTCTTGACATGGCAGGGTTTCCCCTGATGATATTGTTATCATGAAACACCATCTACTGTATCAATAACAGCAAATAGGAGCAAGGACAGCCTGTATTGAAGAAGAAAAGTCTGGCTTTCAGTTAGTGTCTAATGGCTGAAATTGCCTCGCTTGAACTCTGTTAACACAGCCAGTGCAGCCCATCCATCTCCACTGGGTAGTATCTTATCAACCCTTCAACTTTCCATGACCCAGCCGGTCTGGAAGGGGCTCCATCTCCCCTCGGACCACGTCAGGGAGGACGGGCTCACCTGCAGTCTGGGTCCCAGCAGTGAACAATGTCTTTGGCACCAGGCTGCAGATGAGGAGGACACACTTGCCAGCTGCTGTGTGACAGGGCAGTGTCTCTCCCAGGCTGAAATCCAATTCGGTATGCACCACTGGTCAAGAGATCACAGGAAGGCAACTGTGCCCCTGGGCCACACAGTATCTCAGACATAATGAATAGGATTGGACTGGTCTGGTGTCATTGGCATAAAGTTATTATAAAAAATCGAATAAATTCCATATATTGGGATAAATGACCCTAAAGAGAGTCAAACAGCATCTACATTAGAGGTAGTGCCACAAAAAATTCAGCTGAAAAACAAACACCATGAGTATAGTAAATATAAACATTGGACAGCCTAAAGGCTTCAATCTTGGCTACCTCTAGAAGTTAAATCCCAGAAATAAAAATCACTGTTAAGGATTCCTAAAATCAGTGGAGCTATTCACAAGGAACTTAGAGAACTTACTTTAAAAATCCACACCTGTTTATGGACATGTGTCCAATACTGGCTCCTGAATGCACAGTGCATGTATAACATTTTCTATCTCCAAACTGGTGATAAATATTAACTGACTGATCTTTATATGTCACATAGAGGGAAGGTTATGTAATTGCAATGTCTCAGCTGTAGAAATGCACTAACAACTAGTATAGTCACAGAGGACTCTTCACAAAATCACCTGTGACAAAAAAGAAAGCACCACACATGGTAAAAATGCAATTTTATAATCTTAGCTGGGAAACATAGCACCAAAAATGTTAACTTGTGGATGGATCAAGTCATGAATGAAAAAGTTGGGGGGGAAGATGAAGCTACATGAGGTGAAGAAAAAAGTTCAGTACAATTTCTGTCATGCCAAGGCAGAACCACTCTCACAGCACCTCAGACATCAATACATCCACCCTGGACCCACAGCCCACAACACTCTGCTGACTCTGACTCGCCAGCACGGGACACACATCTGTGCTCAGAGCAGTTACACATAGCACTGGGTAGCTACGGGTAAGAATTCAGAAGGATCCAGTAAGTGTAGTCAGAGTTGTTCTTTTAAGAGGTGACTGGTATTAGCCCTTTCTGACCCACAAACAGTTTCGAGGTTCAGAATTAAAGAGTGTCCAAGCAGGAACAGGGGTCACAGGAGACCATAGGGAAAAAAAGGACAAAAATCAGTTTATAACAACATGCAAATGGGGGTACTCAGAGCAGGGTAGCCTTAATCTAGACCAATCTGTTTTAAAAAGGGCCAAGAACAGTTTGAAAACAGTCTTTGAAACTCAACATGCCTACAATCTGAGGCTGAGATTTATCCATTAAATGCAAGTGAATACTAAAGTCCTGTATTCTGACTCACTGCAATATTAATTCTGAAAGTATATGTACAATTTAACCTTCCAGTGCCACAGCCAGCAGCAAGACTTCCTAAATTAGCAAAAGCAATAAACAAGAGCCTCATTAAATCTCTCTCTTCCCTGATTTTTTTTATCCTTCTAATGAAGCTCTCTGTCCTGTAACTCCCCTCATTTCCCTAATTCTCTCTTCATCACTGATTTCTTTATCCTTTGATATGAAGGAGTCTCGTGTCATAAGTAACAATAGAGGTTCGTTTTCTAGAGGGCAGAGCATGAAAAGCACAGGAAGGCATGTTGTTCTCAGAACTGTGGCCCAGCAAGGCAGATGGCTCATTAATGTACCAGTCTTGCCCTCTCAGCAAGGAAAAAACACACCCTGGCTCCCAGCGAGGGGTCAGCCTGCGAGGCACGCTCCCTCTGCCAGCTGCACTCCATCCACTGCTGCTCAGTCTGTCTTCTGGACTACTCTGCTTCACCTTTATGCAGCAATGAAGGGAAAGATTCTTTAAAAGATGTCGGGACAGCTCTTGATGCACTCCTGGTAGCTTTGAGTCTGGCAAAATCTGAAACTCTTGAGAGCCCCTTGAGAGCAGCAAAAAAACCCCCTTGGTATCGTGTTTCTTTGCAGACATCATTAACTCAATTAAACAAAAAAGAAATAAAGTAATTTACTGATTGCTAATTACACCCAAAAAAAGAGTTTAACTCAAGCAGGCAGCAAAAAAACCCTAATATAATTCACTGAAATTAAGATTTTTTTAAAAACACTCTCAGTTTCTATCAAAGCTTAAGTAATAAAATAAGTGTATTTCTAATTATAGCAGTTCGTCTCCTAAAGTCAACTACATACGACTGTGATGACCTTATACATTTTAACAAATGAAACTTGAAAGAACAAACACAGCTCATCAGTTCAGTTTCCCCAACAAGGAAACAAGGTCAAGGCTACAGGCATATAGCTTTCCCTGCTTTTCTAACTTTAAAAGAAGGTGTCAAAAGCACATTGACAAAGTCTGACAACCAAAGATGATTCCAGGAAAGACTCTGCCAGTTTATTTTTCTTATTGTCATTTGAAGAATGGAAATAAAGTTCTGTTATGCCATGGATTGCCCTGTCAGGACTCCATGGACTATTTGCTAATGGAAAGTGCAGCTCCCTGTGCAGCTGCGCCTGAGCTCTCCTTCCACAGTGCCTTGGAAACACGGGAAGTACTTCCACACTCTCATACCACCATCTTTTTACACTGGATTTTTTCCTCTAATTAATGAGCTTTACTTTCAATAATCGCTCTCCTGCCTCTGTACTACAGAGTAGGTACTTCAAACCTATTCAGTAATGATGAGAACATAGTGGCAAATTGATCTATCCCTGCAAAGCTAAGGGCGACATTATGAGGGGAAGCACAGGGAATTCAGGGAGGAGAAAATATCAGAGACTTCTCCCATCTGAAGTTAACTCCTCAATCCCAAAATTGTCACTGGGCATGCCAGCATATCCACACCTTCCAGACTGTGATGCAATTAGTGCTCTCTTTACTACCCCAAACACTGTGTTAATTACTATCTTGCATCCTGGTTTACAGTATCATGTAATATCAATGTTTTTCCAGGTTTTGTGTATCTTTCAAACATCCTACTTTTCACAAATTCAACTTTTAAAGCATATCAACTGAAGACAAATTCTTATTTGTTATGCAGGCTTCAGCAGTCATCACAGTTCAATAAATTAAGCTTTACAAATAAATGTCTCAAAAATTGATATTTTGCCAAGAGTTCTCTGTGATTCTGAGCCTTTAAAAATAGAAAGAATCATTCTAGTTTCTAATGAGAAATTCTTCTGAAGCCCTAATGAGAAAGGAAAAGAAGGTACAAGACATAAGGCCTGTGTTTCTTACGTGTTTCTACAGATCCCTTATCTGTGGATCTGCTCTCAAGGGGCAGTGCTCAGGATCTCCCAAGTTTCCCAGAAACTCTGAAGGTTTACAGCATTTTGCAGGAAAAGGCTGCTTCTTTCTCCATTATTTTTAAACCAGCTCAGCTGCCCAACAAAACCTATTCCATCTACCTAAGCTACTGCAGATCAAGATCCAGACACGTTGGTAGGACAGCGGGTGGGGACAAGAAACAGAAGAATGGGACCTTCCTCCAAGGTCACAGGGACTCTGCGGAGGACACTGGGTCCTGCTGAGCCCGCCCTTCCTGACCGACTGTCTTGCCCAGCAGGAGCCGAAGGAAGGGGAGCTGCACTGCGCTGAACAGTAAGTGCCATTAGAAGGCAGTTCTGCCAAGAGGGTTGACGGCATCTCTTACTTCGTAAAATACTTGGATGGATGATATATGCACTGTACCCGCTTAAGGATGTGCCCTGACTATTATGGATGTAATGTATCAAAGCAGCAAAATTACTGCCCGGTAAGCCCAGGCAGAACTCTTGAGCAATAAGAAAACTGATCTTATTTTACTCTGAGTTAAGGATAGTTGACTCTTTTTCTATTAGTGTAGCTTTTGATGTTATAGCGTAATTAAATTTGAACCCAATATGCCCAACTTCTGCAACAAATGATATATATTTCTCTTTCTTCTCTTTGTGTTGAAAATATATCCTGGCTGACTGCAATCACTGTGGCAAGCTGTAAATGATGTATGAAATGAAAAATCCCTGCTCACTGCGAAGAGAGGATATAGACAGGGCTCAGCAATTGCTGCTGGGCTATGCTATTTGCTAAAATATTCTGCTCAAATGCAGTCACACAAGCTTGCCAGTGCTGACACTGGGCAGCAAGCTGCATATATCATTTTTCAATCTGATTCAGGACCAAATGACTAAGTGATAGCTGGTATGATAAATTCAGGAAAAAATCTACAAAGATCCTAAACCAACTTCAGTTGTTGGGCTTTTTTTGTTTGTTTGTTTACTTGAATGGCTGATGTTCAACTGCCTCTGTCTCACCAGTGCTCTGAATTTCAGAAACTCATACAGTGACACCAAGAATAGCCAGACAGCTGGGAAATTACTGAACAACAAATGGTTTCACCACTCTAGAAATATTTCTAGACACTATTTAAAATATACTGAACCAGTACTGTGATAATCATAGGGTTCACTGTAATCAGGAGGGTCCCTTGAACATCTCTGACTAAAATGTGAGGCCAAGACTCTCTCCATCCTATGGTTTAGAGACAGAAATACATCTGCATTTCAGCAGAAGTGAAAACCAATTTGCATTCCTGCACAGGACTGTTGGTACATCAGAGATATTTCTATTAACCTTTGGGATTGAGGCTATGATATAACAATACACAGACTTCTGCAGATTATGTAGTTCCTGCTAACCCCATACCCCCCATCTGTTCTCATCCCACAGCTCACAGTTTCCCCTATTTTACCAAGGCAAGTGAAATGCAGCCATGCTGTGAACTGAATCAGGGATCTGACCTGACTTTAACAAACTCTGTCTAAAAAAAAGAAATGGGAAAGGAGTATTTTTAGTAAGCCAGACAAGTTCTCCCTAAACAGAGGAAACGTGAGACCCTACACAAGATTAACTAGGGGCAAGGGTAGGGTCATTCTGTCATTAGAAGCATCCAGAACGGCTCCCAAAAAATACCACAAACAACTGTTTGGAAGAGCTGTCAATTAGAAACCTAAGTGCTGGGAAGGGGAAGAGAAAGGCAAGGCAGCTGAGAAGAGGGGTGACTGTTGGCAATAACTCTGTGACTTCTGTCTCCTGTGATGACTGTAAGCCTGACTGACAAAATGCAGATCATGTAGCACCTATGGGGTTCTCTTTAAAATTTTTATTCTTGAAGCCCTTCAAAGATCACACAACAAGATGAAATTTGAGATTTCTTTCTGCATGTATGTTCTTCCTTCCCTCTCTTCCACTGAGATGGCTGCAAAGGTTAGAAACTTGTCTCACCTCCCCTGAAGGCAACCAGCAAAAGGGAACCTCAAAAAAGGCTTTAAAATTCACATACTTTAAAATGTATTAATAGTTAAACTTTGGGTTTGTTCAGACATTTTTAACATACACATTTTCATGCATTATGGAAGTTTGGAAGTCTAGTTTTGCATACTTAATGTTTAACCTTCCAGGCACATTTTTGACTTCTTACCCCCTCTAAGTGGGTGTTAATTCAAACTAGTCAAGAGGGCACGAACTTGAACAGAAGATCTCCCTTCCAATGTTATTTTCTCCAGACCTTTCAAAGATAAGGTTAGATATATGTGTCTGATCCAAATGTGGTGCAAGCAGTTAATGGCCCTCAGAGCACTCGTATAGCACCTTGAGGCCAGAGTTGATGAACTGAAGGAGCAGGGAAATACAGATGTCTCTACAGACACAGCACAGCAGCCCCACATCAGAGCTGGCCATCTTCACACATGCAGCACGGATCAGTGGAGCTGGGGGGAGGTCACTATCTTAAACAGATAGAATTTAGCACAGAGGGAAGACTACACTGTAAAATATACTTTAATCAATTATACCCGTACAGGTATGAACCCAAATGACAGAAAGAAAAGATGTCAGAAGCATCACTGTGTTAATCATCTCTTGATCAGAGAACGGACTCTGCACAAAGTATTTGACCTAAGGTCTTTTTTCTCACATGTTTAAACAGTGACAATGACAGCATGCTCTGCACATAAGGTTGCTGTGCATTACCAGTCTGAATAGTTTCCCTACACATTATTTACTCAGAGCATTGTTCTAACATCCACAATCCCCAGTCATGGGGCAGGACCCCACTGAGAAAACAAAGACTAATAAAACAGCAGTAACAGGCAACTTCAGCCCTTTGTACATAAATTAGATTACTTAACACTGTTGCAGCCTGAAGAGGAGCAGAACTCCATCTGTGCACAGCTTTCTGTGTTTGTGTGTGCCCAGGTGCTCAGTGCCTGAGCCATCACTTGCTGCCTCCTTGCAGCAGGGAGGGCCAGCTGGGAGCTCCCACTGCCACTTCAGCGTGGCTTACTGGGGACATCTAAAAACCAGGATGCAGCCTCTGTGCTTAGCAATTTTGGACAGATCCAACTGCATGTTCTGGGAGGGTAGGGAAGTTCAGAAGAGGGATTTTGGAACTGACCACTGTGGGGACATTACTGCCTTCTTGCTTTTATTCAGGGCCAGGAAAAAGAGTGAAAAGAAAATAACTGATGCAGAAAGATGGACCCAAGGAAAACTAAGATCAAATTTGAATATTGAAAGCAAAAGATGAAAAATAAAATCAAGTCAAATAAAAATATTTAGTTCTAAGACTCATTGAGACAGGGAGACTGATACATTAGAATAATAGAAAATAAGATGCATCAGAAAGGGACAGAAGGTAAGTCCTAAACAACTGAATTATTTTTGGCAGAAGGCTCTGCACTGAGGCAATAACTGGCCCAACTACCTCTCCATGGAGTAACTGAACAGGGTGCACCTAATGTGGGAATGGGAGAGGTGTGTCCATGGCTACGAACCGTCTCTCTCCTTTTCTTCTCCTGCAAGAGCAGGTATTTGGCAACACAAGCCTCGTGGTGCTCCTTAGCACCTTGACAGGAAAGATCTCCAGTGGTTCCAAGAACCATTTCAGATTTGCTGCCTCCCTGGAGATGAGATCATTCCAAGTTTGTAACACACACACTTTGAATAAACTTATTAAAAAAAAATTTGTTGTAAAAAAAAGAAATGTATTACCTATCTCAAGATCAGACTGTTAGTTATAGCACTGGATACAAAAGGTCACAAGTAAAACCCAATTTTAGACTAATCTTGCTTCAATTAAAGTTTTCTATTTACTGACGGAATATTTCTCTAATTGCTTCCTCTTGTTACATGAGATTTCAAGATGTATTTGGCACACTGGAGGCAAAGGTTAAGGTTAACAAACATAACCTGTCTCCTGAATGTCACTGCCAGTGATCAGCAATTTTACCTTACCTGACCCAAGAGTATTTGCTTTGAATTCTAGTCTGAGATTCAAATAAAAAAGTTCTTGCTGGCTCTGCTGTCTATCTTGAGTATCATCTCCACTCTGTTATGTCTATCAGTCAAAAGATATGTGAGCTCCCAAAAACCATTTAGTGGCTTCTCCCTGATCATTTTGGGTGTAAAAGAGTTATTCTTTCTACACACTTGACAACTGGATGTTTATCTTCAGTCTGACGTGTTCGGTCTGTATGAGTTATTGATTCATTCAGGTTAAATATCCTGAGATTGATGACATGTTCTGTTTGTCTCATGACTCATTTCATTAGCTTTCTCTGCTGCTGTACATGACATTCAGAAAGGATTTTTCTGAAGCACAGTACCAACGCATTCCACGCCAAGTCCCCCAGTTCTGGTCCTCATGTTCCTCACCGGTTTCCTACCTACAGCACTTGGGATGGTGCAGGTCTCCTACAATGCATCTAGGACACAGGCAGCTAAGGTTCTGCATTCTCTCTGAAGTAGCCATATCCACAGGTTTGGGTTGATTACTAGAGGAAATACATATTAAGTGCAATAACACGTGGAGACAAACTGATCTTCATGCAGGTATCCCAAGGGAACTTCAGAATGAAATGGCTGAGCAGCATGCAGAAAAAGTTATCAACCTAGAATTGTCTACTACTGCAGGGGACTTGGGGGCATTGTTAATTTGTGTCTATCCTTCAAAAAGGTATTGGGGTGATTATGGAAGCCAGGCACTAGTAAGGCTTAAAAAAACCGTGCTGAAACAACTGCAACAAGAATAAATTACACATGTAGGGACAAGCAAGCACAGCTCCTACAAAGGAAGATGTGTCACTGTCATCTGTTTAGCACTTTGGGGATTGTAAACAAAACTGAATGAGGAAGAAACAGCAAATATTTATATGGGCTTCTAAGGCTTTTGACAAAAGAAACTCAATCTTGAAGTCAAACAATGTCATAGTTTAAATACTGACTTGAAGACAAGAACCTATAAACAAAGGAACAGTTTTCAATGTGTTAACTAGATGGACCTGAAACCTACTCATCATTGTGTTTGTGGTTTTCTTAATTTATCTTGTAAAGTCTTCAAATTAGGAGTATTATTCTAAAGCACCTGACTAACAAGACCTCCCTCTTGACAAGCTCATATGAGTCAAATTTACATAACTATCTTCAATCTAAGATTTTATAGTACTGATTTTTTGTACTAGCAAGGAGAGATCTCCTCTAGCTACGAAAGTCAACTTCCTCTTTTTGGAAGTATAGGAATGTTACCTCTGACAAGTAGGGGGGAAGAGATGGGTAGTGTAAGGCCCAATGAACATTGGAGAATGAGTTTCCAGGTTTATTCTAAGCCCTGAATATTAGTGGAGAGACAAATGCCCAGGTAAAAGCAATGCTAGAAATATGAGAGTTGGACTGAATTTTTTTTTAGACTATTTTGCAGTCTGATAGGGTTTTTTTAAATTTTTTTTAGATTGCTTTGGGTGTCTGTTTAAACATATTTTGGATAAGGGTGTATAGTCTCTGATCATACACTAGGTCATTTATCATAATTGATCCCTTCAGCTTTACCATCTATCGATTAATATTAATAAACAATGAAAAATTAAAAAGACTTGAACTTCTAAAAAGATTTTTTAAAAATCCAAGAAACTTGTGCCCAAACATAAGGAATCCTAAGCTATGGAGCCTTCTCCTAGCAGTCTCTAGCAGAGCACCCAGAGCAGGTACTCACTGCACGGGTAGGACAGGGAAAACGGGAGCTGGACAGACACTGCAGAGGCAAAGGAAGAGGAAACCAGCCCAAGCAGCAGAACCGGGAGCTGAATGAAGGA
The DNA here is from genome assembly GCA_013396775.1 of Cephalopterus ornatus. Classification (NCBI taxonomy): domain Eukaryota; kingdom Metazoa; phylum Chordata; class Aves; order Passeriformes; family Cotingidae; genus Cephalopterus; species Cephalopterus ornatus. The sequence goes on from VZRE01004955.1 coordinate 150,874, forward strand.
GATAAACAGTAGGAGTGCTCCAGGGCTGTTACCACTTACACAGCAAAGAGGGGAAGAAATATCTTGTACCTTTTACAATAAGAACGATTTGATCAGCAGGCCCGAAACTTCCACACCAGCCGTAGGACCGTGGTGCAGTTACCAGGAATATGCACTGCTTTACAAGACACTGAAACAGTCAGCAGTATATTTTGCTTCTCTGTTTATGCAACATTAAACATTTTTTTAAAGCTGTCTCTTACTCTATAAGACAACCCTCAAGACACAGTACAACCACATTCCCCAAATGGGGAAAATATGGAAAAACCAGCAAGCTGTTTTCTGCATCAGTATTTTAGCTTGTCATCTTTGTCAGCAATTGATAGTGACTTTTGAAAATAACCCAACTGTTCGTTACACCTCTGGGCTTAACAAAGATCACATACCAGAGCTTCATGACCAAATTAACTTAAAGTCTATCCCCTTCCCTAAGGCCCCTTCCCTGGTATTATTATTGCCTGCTAATATTGTAAGTGTAGTGTGAAATGGCCAATTCACACGTATCATGTTTTACACATTGCCTGAATCTGCTAGAATATGATTTTCATAAGAATGATGAGACTAATAAACATCTTCTGGCAGAGACTTGCAAAATCTGCACACAGTTTACTCATGCAGTAATGGGCCATAGAACTGCAGGAGAAAAACAATGTACATATGCATAAATTAAAAGAAGAAATGTGATCTCACTGGAACACTCCTCTTTTAGACATTTAGAAGAAGCACGTACAGCGTGAAAAAGCTACATACAGACATAGGCAGTAGCACTCACAATAGTCAGGAAATTAGAACACAGCAGTTCCTAAAAGCAGATTTTATGGGAGAGCTTTCAGTGACCCAGTGTCAGCAGTTGCCACAACTGGATCCTATGAGCCCTCCGCAGGGGCTGTAGCAATGTTGTGACAGCAACTATGAGACAGAAAAAAGCCTTAAAATGTACCCTCTCCTACAAATCTATTACATGGATTACTTAGAAGAATAGTGAAATTGTTGTGGATTTTCTAAAGCTGAGAGAAGAAATTCCGCTTTTATGCTTGAAGAATTCCACCACCAGATCAGGAGGGCCTTGGTAACCTTTGTGTAAAACACAAGCAAGAGTGGGGAAATGCCTTGAGATTTTTTTTAAAGTGAAAACTCTGATCACCTCTCTCTGTTATTCAGACTACCTACTTGCACTGTCAGTGCAGCAGAGCAAGTTTTTCCTTATCAGGGAAACCACATCGAAGCCCGAAAGTGTAAAGTAATTGACATTCTGCATGTTGCGGCTGCTTCAAAGAGACTGGGGGACTTCAGCTCCTGGCCTTGCCAGCAGCATGTAGCAAGCATTTCCTGCATTTGCTGAGATACTGAACATGCAGAGAGACACTGACTGGATGGTGGCTAAGGCACCTGGTGTGAAAAGCACAGTTTTGTCATGAAGCTAATGAAAGCACAGCGCAGAGGAAAACCAGTTGTTTTCTTTTGCTTTTCATTTTAGGAAATTAATTCAGATCATGAAAGTAACACACAGGTTGAGCTCTGAATCCAAACCAGTAAATTCATGGGAGAAAAAAATTCAGAAAAACAAAATTTTGACACTGAAATGAATGCAACCAACAGGGTTTAACCAAGCAATAGGAAACTTCCCCTTGTCCTGTTCTCCTGTTCTGTGTTAGAGATGTGGTGGTTCAGCCACAGCTTTCCTTCATTGCTTCTGAACAGCTTCTAATCCTTGCTATTTCTGATAGAATATTGCTTTGAGAGTTTTTAACTACTAGCAACGAGCACCAGATCAACTCAGTGACTAATTCTTGGTGTAGAAATGAAAAGTTGGGTAGGAGACAAAAAAATTCTAGCATGTTTTTTATCTTGTCTTCTTTGAATGTCAACTACATTAAAGCCCCGCACCAAGTTTCACACTAAGAACTGCTACACAGAGGAACTCTTCCAGCTTTCAAAAGTCCTTCCATTTGCCCAGTGGCATGTGTACCATGGTCTCACACAAGCTGTCAACTACCAACCAAAACTAGGTATTTCATTGTACTTTTGCTGAGACCTGCTGTGTCTGGTTTTAATTATTTATTTGCTCTTTCTCTTGTAATAAAATTGAGGGCCGTGCCACGTGGCAGAAGTGACAGAATGCATTTCTGATTGACACCAGCATGACCCCGAAACACAGGTTCTTTCATGTCCACATGAACTCCCGATCATGTCTTTTGTTTCTCTTTTACATAACAGCGTTTTAAGAAGTTCAGGTATGACAACTGTGAAATATTTTATTTACATCTGTGAAATGTAGGGGTAGATTTTGTCTTTTGCAGGTTCTTTTCAATCTTATCCTTGGACCAAAATTGTATTAACATATGTTTTTGTAAGTCCAATATATCCTCACTTAACTGCCCCTTAAGTCAAGGATTTGTCCAGATTCAAGATGGCAATTGAAAGAACTGCAACACCTTTGCAATCACTACAACAGCTTAGATCAACTCTTAGTAATTTTGGCACTTTGACTACAAGGACACTATTTCATTATTCTGAGATGTTCTAGAACTTAGCAATGATAAAATTATCTCAGACTGTAAACATTTTCCCCGTGAAAAGGCTTCACTTGCACTTTTCCAAAGTTCTATCTTTTTATTGCATCTTAAACAGCCAAACAAAAAACCCTTATCAGAAACCAGTATCAGTCAAAAAGTAGAAATGTTGGCAACAGTCCTCCACAGAACCCAGTTTATCTTCTATGGGACAGAAGAGCTCTGTAGTTTATGAGTTTTGCAGGTTCAGAAATCATTTCCTCAGATGCTCCAGTATCCTACCCTACAAGAACAGAATTCTTTTGCAGGTACTGTAATAGGTAGTGCCATACAGGAGTTTCCCAATAATATAATTACATTCCAAAGTGGTAATAAATAATAATAATAATAATAATAAACAACCAGGTTTTCAGATTTAGAAGAGACAATTACTTGATCTTGACAAAAAATATACCTAATCATTAACTATAATATCAGCACAAGGAAGAAATGGACTGATAATAAAAAGGAAAAGGAAACAAAACACACTTTTTTCAGCCTATTTTCCCTATGCTCTTTTGCCACTCTATTAATATTTAATAATAATAACCACCATGTTAATCATATACAGAGAGACTATTCTGAACTTTAGGAAGAGTGGTTATTTCAGTTCTCATGCTCTGAGCTGCTCAGTTACTTTTTCTTCCTACTCCAAAGTATTCCGAGTCTCATATTCCATTTTGTAACACAAGAAAGTTCTGTCGTATGGAATTTCCAAAAGAATGGCATATATTATTTACATCTGGGGCTATGCAGCTACCACTTAAAAAACAGTGCCTTTTTTTTTCTTCTAGTATCATTTTCTTCAGTGTTTTGGGTGCAAAGTTTCATGAATAAGTACACACTATGAAAAAGACCCCTACCAGTAAATACCACAAGAAAGCAGGAAGGTCTTTTCATGTTGACTAACTGTTAAGCATGTTTAGTCAAAAAAAGAAAAAAAAAATAAAAGAAGAAGAAGAAAAAGCCCACAGGAATGCTTTTTGTTGTGGCATTCATTAAGAACAAAGGCATGAGCCAGTGTCTCAGGCAGCCCCTGTGCCAGAGCTGCGAGCCCTGCAGCTTCAGGAACCCCAGCTCTCCTGGGTTTGCCCGGTGCAGTGATACATAGTGCGGTAATTAATACATAGTGCACTAATGCATAGTGCAGTAATGAATAGTGCAGTAATTAATACATACTGCAGTAATTAATGCATAGTGCAACAATGCATAGTGCAGTAATTAATCCATAGTGCCGTAATCCACGGTGCAGTCACAGACTATCCACCCAAACGATGAGATGTTGAACACTGCTTCACAAGTCCTTTAGATTAAGAGGTTCCTTTATATTGCTAAGTGTTCCAAAATCCAAAATGAGAGGTACAAGTGGATTTGTCCTCAAGTGTTTTTGAGTATACACTTTAATTGCTATTCCTGCTTTATCTAATCACCACTAGAATTACTGAATCTCAACACATTTGTTAACATCAAGAAGCCTTGTGGTAATGAACCTGGGTAATGTTTCATCTAAGTCAGAAAGCTTGTCAAAGGGCAGCATATTTGACTAATTTAACTACAGGACAATTCAAGTATTTTCATTTTTCCAAATCTGCATGTGTAAAACAAACAAAATGAAAAGGCTCAGAGATGTGGGATGAACTGCTCAGTAAGAGTGTCTGTTATTAATTTCTACAGAGGTACTGAAACACTGTTACTTTGAATCCATACTCATAATTGTTAGAATAAAATTGCCTAGCTACTAATTGAACACTAAAATCGAGTCGGCTGCAAACTACAGAGGCACAAGCAGTGGCCCCGAATAACCCGACAAACGTTGCTCTGCTCAGGGACAGACAGACTGAACTCTTGGACTGCCCTGAGCTCTCTGACATCACTGAAGTTATACCAGTGCCTATGTAGGATCAAGCCCTTAATGCTGTAAAATGGTAATTTCATCTTACAAAACAAGAAATGCTGCCTCCTCAGAATTGTAGGGAAGGAGAATATTGGGTCTCCAGTAAGAATATAATATAGATAGGCCTATAATCACATGGTCTAAATTCCTTTTAAGTCATTGTGTCTAGAATTTCCCATGGGCTCAGAACCTTTTATGGTCTAGATAAGAGCCAATAGGTAATGTAAGGCACAGGGACAAATAAAGTGTGTGAATGTAGGCACTACTGAAAACAGGTGATATTATTATCTTCTTCTCACCTGTGTAATAGAAACATTTTCTATAGCTTGTTGTTTGACATTAATGGATAACATGTATGAGAAAGCCCACTCCATCTGTTCAAGAGTTTTCTTATTATTTGTCCCAGAGGTAAGAACTGAAAGCTACAGCATTTACTCATTACACCTGCAGTGACTGGAGCACAGCAAAGTGTAAAATAGAGATTTAAGAACAGACTCCTGAAGAAGAGATATACTGGATCTAAAATACAATATGGCCTAATTCTAACACTATTGAGTAAAAGATCTTTCTTGCCGTGAGACAAATAAACAGAACTATATACAGGCACAAAACCAGCCCATTTTGAAACATATGTCAAGTATTTTCTTAAGCTTCCAAACTCTGTAAATTTCAACATATGCCTGAGGAAAAATAAAATTTACCATTCATCACTTCTTGCATAGCAAATTTTTAAGCCACTACTTTTTATAAATTGACATGCTTTTCTCAAAACACAATTGTTTAAGTTCTATGCCTGTATAGTTCCTGAGAGATCCAGGGAATACCTCAACTCACTTCTGGAAAAGACCACCCCAGGTCGGAATAAGTTCTATTTAGTGTAGCATTGTTTGATTTTTTGTCTTCTTTTGCAAAAATATCAGTGAGTAGATTCTTGTGTCAAAGAAAATATTAATTATTTACAAACATTTGCTGAATAAAAAAGCAGGTCACAGATTACACCGATGAACATTTGCTTTATGGCATGGCTGTTCGTATGAGCAAAAAGCATGCAGAATGGGACTGAGAATACAATGAAAACATAATCACAAGAAAAAGCTTTAATGAATGTATGAGTATCTGATCAAATCCATAAAAGCGAAACAGCATCAGCTGCCAGCTGCTCCCTGGCAAATCACTTGATGTGAAGACAACAGCCTGAAGTAGCTTTACGAACCTGAGCTGTCACACTTGCACATCACAAAAACACTACACTAACTTGCTATGAATAACGCCTACCAATTCACAGCAGAAAATGCACAGTCCCTAAAAAGGGGCAGTATTCCACTCTTTAAATCCTCTTATTATTAAAGAAATAAGCCTACATCTTGTACTGTAACTACTAAAATCTTTCACTATTTGTCTGCATTGCCTCTTATGTCTATGTAAATTCCTTAACATGTAATTTTCATTTTACCTTAAATGTTACTTTTGCTTTAAACACTCCTTCTATGATAGTATGTATTTCTATGTGCTCACTGAGCCGGGTGAAGCATTAGCAGGAGATTGATCCCCATCATCATGGGACTCAATACATTCGGTATTTAAACAGGAACTAGCCATTGACTCCGTAATTCTTCATGCCACACTTGTCCTGTGAAAGTGCAACAACAAAAGGGTAGCAGAGTATTTGTCAGGATACCCTCACTGCCTCCTCCAGCCCCACAGGCAGTGACCATAAACACCTGGGACTTCAGGAGTTGGTGTGATGTTACTGTGCTCATTCCCAGAGGGAGCTCTAAGGAAGGACATTTGCATCCGTGTTAAGCCAGAGAACTCAGCTGCCTCCCACAGGCACTGACTGCCCAAGACAGAATGACTGACTGCTGCATGGAGAGAGTGCCGAAGGACATAAACACACTGCAGTGGGTTTGGTCAAATATTAAGGCTCTTTTCACAAGGGATTGAACAAAGCAAGTGAGTTAAATAAGAGATGCATCTGCTGAGGCCTTGCTAAGGTAAATGCAGATTCAGTGATTCAAAACTTGCCAAATATATAACCTGTATTTCTTCTTAATAATAAAATCTCATAAAGAAAACTTTAAATGTGAGGTTATAGGCTACTGATCTTGATACTGCTGAAGTTCTGGGTTCCTTGAGGTTACAGCATAGGCACTATTCTCTGCCTCCAGAGAGCAGTTTGGTAGCTGAGCGAATACAACAGCACACACTTGACTTTGCAAGGCCCATCACATGTGGATCAGCTCCAGGCTCTCTGAACTGTCCCCTTCGGCGTCACAGGTGGATGAGAGCCCAACAGAGCAGGATGCAGGGAACTAGCCCAAGGCCAGCACTGCCCACAGGGCAAACCCAAGTGGGTATGCACAAAATCAGCTTGGGCATTCCTGCCTACGTTTTCAGCATCACAGAAAAGTCTCGTGCTCATCACCTGAGGCTCAAGTAGCAGCTTCTGGGTCAGGGTCTAAATCACTGTCACCCTATCCCCAGCTGATTCTTGTCTGTACACCACCCAGTATTTGCAGCTTTACACCCTCAGCCACTGCATTTACTGTCTCCACTATCATTTACTATCACTCCTGGTGTAAACTCCAAGCTCTCACCTCTTCCTTCCAACCCCTGTAACAGAGCAGCCCAGCACAAAGAACAGCTCTCAGCATTCTGGGGTGAGCTTCATTGCCGTTACCCCCTACCTGTGACTCAAACACTGCTTTCTCAGTTACCTGGACACATAGCCCCTGGCCTGTGCTGCTCCCTTTCAACATTGAGCCTGTGGACACTATTATTCTCCCTGACAGTTAAATGCTTGTACATGTCCATCTTACTAGTCTGACTTTCTACCTTTTCTAAATGAAAATGAATTACAACTGCATGAACCTCTTCATGGAAGTGCTTACTCATCGAAACAGCTGGGCTGTTTCAGCAACACAACTACTGTATGTAATCATGGCCTAAATATGTTAAATTTTTCATATCAATGAAATCTCAATAAACTAAACACTTTATTGACATTAAAAAAACACAAACAAAAGAAAAAGCCCACAAAAAAACCAACTACCTAGCTGATAAACCACAGAAAGAACCAGACACGGTCACCTAAAATCACACATCCAAACACTCCTCTGTACTTCCCTATGCAGAAATACCAATATGTTAAAACAGCACAACCATATTCAGTTTTGATCCTCTAAACACTTACAAATCCATTTATATTTTACATACAAAAACATGAAGGAAAAAATTCTTCTTATTTATGCTGCAAGCACATAGAGCCTGTAATGATTTTCATGATCATTTGATATTTGTTTGTTATTAAGGACCATATCAATATCTGCCTTGAATTCTGACTCACTATTTAGCAGAATTCCATTTTATTTCCCCATAGAACAGAAAGGCCGATGAGAAATTACTTTAAAGACTATCTCCCTCAGTAACCAGTTCCAGACAGCTTGTATGACATTTCCCTGGGAATGCAAAGGAAAAACTGAGAGAGAGAATAAATTCACTTGGGGCCTCCCCTTCAAGCCATGAGCGAATGAGGCCCTGTTTGTGGTTCTTCTGCAGGCTTGGAATATGGCAAAGTTGTGGGATTAGCAGAAATCAGACATTCCTGTCTCTGAAATGAAAACTTCATTTGGTATATTCAGAAGAAGACGCAAGTAGAAGTTATGAAAAATACCATTCTGTAATTTAAGTCTGTCTGCTGTGTGTCTAAATATATGGTCCTGGCCATTTTCAAAGAATGTCAGCATGGGTATTTACCATGGGCACATCTGCATAAGATTATGCACAGACAGAACATCTTTCTTAACTAAAAAGAAAGTGCTATTATTGCCCTTTAGATGTATTTTTGCTCTGTATTAAATGAATGTAGCAAAATATTTATGAAAGCTCAATAAATATACACACTTTTGATATAGACAGAAAAAATTTATTAATTAGTATAGTAACACAGGCTTGTGGAAGAAAAAATACTGCTTTGGAAACTGTTTTCTGAAGGACAATAGGCAAGCCATTACTCTTAAACCTCCACAAAGTACTGTTAATACCATATACAACCAAATACTGAATGGCATAAATGACACTACAGAGAATAAACAGTAGCAGAAAAAGCAGCATTTACCAATTAGTCAGTCTGCATAAAAGTGTACCCTGTGATATGGCAATTACAGAAGTACTTCTGGCATGTAAGGCATGCAAGAGGGATAAAACTAACTGAAAATGCAGCACTAGAAACTATGAGAAAAACATTTTAATATGTACACCTACAGAGAGTAAAACGCACAGCACAAGTATGTAATCAAACCCCGCTGCCTTGAGACAGCATGCTGAACAGACCAAGGAAGAAGAAAACCAGGAACTAGTATGTGTAATCTGACTATATAATAAACATAATGACTAGTGTATTTGAGATTTGCTGTTATTACCTCTAATTTGCTAGCCAGACTGTCTGTTCTCTAACACATTCAGTATGTGACACTACACTGGAAGTATGCAATATTGCAAATCCTTTTAAGGGACTTCTTGAAAGTTTCTTATAAAATCAGAAACTGAGAACTTGGGTTTTAATTAATATAGCGTAGGTGTCGTATCTTTCCCACAGATTCAGGCACTGGTAGGAAATTCAAGATGACATCTTGATTGAGTTTTTTCAGTTCAAGCTCTACACTGAAAATATTTAGGTCACAGAAGTCTTTTTTTCTGGATAGAAGGGAATTACATTTCAAAAAATTAGTTTTAAAATCTTCTAAATACTTGCAGCTAAAAGAAAACATGTTTTGGCCATGGTTTTCAGCAAGCTAAGCCATTTTCAATTCTGCAGGTTTGGTATGTCATTGCAAAGACACCTGAGACTTGATTATGTTGTCTTGTTGCATCCCTCAGCAGTTCATTGACAGACTGCAGGCTCTTCATCCAGTTTTTGTGCTTCTTTCTAAGTTTCTGCCTGAAAGCTCCAGGGCCAAAGAACTGTGCATACTGACAGCATCTATTTTCTCATGAACAAGCCCTTCACTTTAACTGACTCGTGGACCCTGTTTTGTGGAAGACACAGGGCAGGAAGAGCCCCTCAGTCAGTGCCACACAACATTACATTATTCAGTTCTGACAGTACTTGCTCACATCAATTCTCAGGACACAAAGTCAGGCGTGAAATGCTGAGGGTGAACCCCACATCTCAGGTAAACCAGTATTTTTAGAAGCTACTTTAGGTAAGGATTTTCAATTCTATTTAAAGCTTACTCTCATTCTGGCTTGAAATGGTATCTACAGAAATCAACCCTCCAATATGCCTGTATAGGCTATTTTAAATACTTCTGAAGTTGCAGTCAGTTTACTGGCAATTAATTTTCAGGTGCCTTCATGTGAAGCCAGTGGGGATCATCTAAACATCCACACTGATCTCTGTCCAAGAGCAGCCACCCCTAATGAACTGTGATCACACAGGTTCTCTTACCCTGTCCCATTTGAGATATATGAAATAAAAGCAACAGATCTATATTTCAAAATTAACTTTAACATAGGCAGGGCATATAATCAAAACATTGCATTGGCCAGGCATAGGTAAGACTATTTTAGCCAGGCCCTAAATGTAAGTATATTGAAATTTTAAGACAGAATTTACCCCAAGGTAATGTCTCAGAGGTTGTTCAACACAAATAAGGACTGATACCTTCCTTATGTTTTGTTTTCTTCTGGGGGATACAGCTGCTGGCACCACACCTAAATTATTTTTAAGATCATTCCATAGGAAAAGGAGCTGTATACCTCCCAAAGATCTTTCTGTGGCAATATGCAGGAACAAAGAGGTCAGACTTGTCTATTCTTCCCTTAGATTTTGAGGTCATTAAATGAGTGTGGGATCCTCATGCAACTTCCTCTATTAATTAGTTACAGGTTCTAGGGAAGCTTCTCTTCAAAGGCATTTTCAGTTTTCCTACTGTGCCCGAGCTTTAACCAGAATCTAAGAGCATAAACGCTGCAACTAAGCCCCTGCTATATGGCCTTAACGTGTGGCACTTTGTCTAAGCAATGTTATCACACTGATGCTAGCATTTACACTTGCACAACAGGATATTGGGCTGTGTCTGTTATTACAACCACCTAATTTTTAAAAAATAATCTCACCACAACTGATCTCACATTTCAAAAATCCTTAATCTCCCTCTTCTTCTAAATGCAATGTAGTCAATCAAGTTATTTTTAGCTTCTTTTTTGATATTCTGTCTTTCCTTTCTTAAAAAATTGTAGCAGTTATCATTATCTATCATATCAATTTGAGGCCTGCAGCATTTTGTGTCAGTAATCAAACAGCATCCTGAAAAACCTTGATTTTATAAATAATAAAAAAGTACATGTGGTCAAACACCATAAGTGAACTAAATTCATCACTGTGAAGAAATGTTTTTTAAAAAGCCTTATAATCTCTGTCCATTCCAACGAAAAGCTTTCATTCATCTACAAGATGGCTATTATATGATTGCCATTCTCAACAAACCAAAGGCCTATTTAAATCTCCTTTCTTAAAAGTATGTTTTATAGAATTGGGATATTTGTCCTGTTTCACCAGCATCTTTAGTGTCCTTCTGCAACTAAGATGTTTTGCTTGCTCTCCCTCTTAACCACATGTTCCATTTTCATTATCCTTGAGTTTCAATAACACTTATAAAAACAATTTAAAATGTTAAAATGAAGTATGGCAAAGGAAACTTCTAGGTTTATCTCCCTGTAGTCACATCATCTAACCCATTCTGTGAAATTCCTCCTTTGCTCCCTCTTGAAAGCAGCTAAATTTCTTACCCCACTGCTGTACTTCATACTATTTGTTACACATCTGATTATCAAAAACCTCTTACTTTCTACCTGCTCCTGGATCGTTTATGCATGTTTGTTCTTCTCCCCATATCATACTTCACCTCAAAAATCTCTTTTCTGTCCATAGCTTTCTAAGTCTTTCCCTGTAAGTCTATTCCTTACCTTCACCTCCGTGTGGCCGATGGCCATGCAGCTGTGCGGCTGTGTGACAGTGTGCTGCTGCTCTGGCAGCAGGTCTCAGCAATGTCACTCACCAGTCACACCGAGGATTTTCAGAGAGGAGTCAAAAAGATAAAGCAGATCCAAAAAGAAAAAGTTGCTTCATGCCCAGTGCCAGAAGTGACCCACAGAGGTAGGATCCAGCCATATCAGTGAGAAATATTTATCTTCACGTCCAAATTGTCCTTTCCCTTTACCATCCATGGTAAATGAACAAAGACAAACTTATGCAAGCTCATTTGCTTCTTATTAGTCAAACTCCTTATAAATTTCCATCTCTTGTGTTCTGCAGTATTTTTTAGCTGCCCAGTGGCACAATATTATGCAAATTCCATAAAGGCCCAAAGTGTATTTGTTCCAAGCGCAAAAACCTGTAGACAACTTTCAAAATGCATCGCTACTTAGCTGAAAGTGTCTGTCCATGTTCATTTTGTGTGTACTGCAACTGGGGGGGGGCAGTGTGTTCTAAATTTTTCAGAAGCTAGATGATAATTTCAGATCTTAAGATGTAAACATAAATCTTCAAGAGAGACATGGGCCACAGTATTCTGCCAGAGTCCATTGTTACCACAGAAATCTCTTTTTGTATTTTTTTTAATTATTTTCATTTCAGAGAAAGTCAGCATAGCAAAATTGGTTCTCAACATTGTACCCCTGGACAACCAAGTAAGGTTGGAAGTGCAACTGTAAGTTGTCCAGAAATTATCTAGAAGTATCTTTTGAATTCTTAGCTAAGTTCTAAACTGCTTAATAGGTATTACATTAATAAACAGGGAGGAAAATTGCAAGTAGGAAACAGTTCTGAAACTATTCAGTGTCTTGGTAACACTCACTCCTTCTGCCAGAAGTTTGGGGCTCAATGTGTCTTCCTACAATGTCAATTTAACTAAGCAAACCATCCAATTAGGAATCATTCATCTAGGATACAACATCTGCTTTTGTTTATTTAGGAAGATATAAGATTCTCTTATATGGCTTTTCCAACTCTTCCCTATATAGACTATGACTACCCTCTAACTACACAAGTTAGGTCTGAACATTTGAATGCAGGCAGTCTGAATATATTTGAATTCATCACAAAGAAAATGGCTTGGAATTGTGAATTCATTTGGGTAAATCACTGTTTTCTCTCTGACATACACTTCCATTTGCATTAACAATTATTTCACAGTACCTACTACAATCTGGGTTCTTATCCTTCTGCTCTCCATATGGTTTTATAAATGAATTATGGTTTTATAAATGAAAAAAGCACAGTTAAAAATTTTGAAGGTTAAAATGTAGCACCCACTGATGGGAGTGGAATCCGTACGTGTATGTGTATGTGCACATACATGTATAGGTGTGTATGTACGTGTACAAGTGTGGAGACAGAGGTGTGTGTTTAGCAATGTGTCTGTGGAGTGTATGTATACATATATTGCCAGGTATAAATGCTGAGCTGCTAGGTCATATGTCTCAGATCCTTTCTACTTTATGCAACGTAAAGACAGCATTGAAACACTTAGTGCTGTGCAAGTCCTGACAAATAACAGGAAAGCATGTTTTCTTCCTGCTTCATTAGAGATACTAGTAGTTAATGTTTATAGAATATCAATAATGCAGTTTGCAGTTCTGCATAATTAAAGACACCCTATGTTAATAAAATAACTTAAAAAGAGATGCAGAACACCAGACATAAATCCTCTGATGCCTTTGGCCTAATCTTAGACAAGTTTAATTACAACGATGTCGCTGTACTGTACCCTATGAAGATATTTTTTGTCACTTAAACCTATCAAAGTATACACCCATTTATGACATTTGTGAAGAAGAGCAAACAATATAATGGCCCACAAGTGGATACTTACAGTTTATGGATTACTATAATACACATTTGCAGTAGAAGCTCGTGAAAACAGAGGAAGCTTTCTGACAGAAGAGCTACAATCCCTTATTTTAAGGGTCTCCTAATAAATGAAAGAAGCCAGTGTGCTGTTACTACAGAGAATAATTTAATGTATCTTTCTGGATCAAGAATTTAATTATAGTTGGGCAAGTCACTGTTATCTTGGGGGTTTTTTGAGGCGGGGGGAAAAAGCAGGAGAACAGAGAAGGTTTCTGCCTTGACCCCCTTTCTGATTCTCTTAAAATAAAGGAAAAAGATCTCCACAAACAGTGCACCTGAAAGCCAGAACTTACTGGTTATGCTTTGTTCACACAAACCTCAGCCCACAGCCTCAATAAGTCACAAAGAAATAATCCAACTTCTCCGAGACAGTGGAAGGTACTTCTAGTGGGAGGTGTTTCCTGCTCCTGTCAGGGGCATGGACCTGGATGATCCTTAAGGTCCCTTCCAACCTAAACCGTTCTATGACTCTAGGAAGTGTCCCACATCCAAGTCACTCAAAGCAGCATGATGATGATAATAAGCAAAGGAAAATTCCTGCTGATGAAGAAAATTCACTTAACTGTACTTACGAACTTATGAAGTTATGTCTTGCAGCATTAACCTGCCTTCCTCATCCGCATCATTCATAGATACCCTCACTTTCCAAGAAGATACCATCATCATGGCTAGGCTTCGCGAACGAAGATTTGTGAAGGACTCTACCCAGGCTTGCTTACAAGCGCGCTGATGGCTAAAAAGGCCAATGCGAGATAGACACGTCCGGTTGCAACCGGACGAAGAAGATACACAATCATGATGAAAGCAAAGTTCAGATGAATTGACCTTCTACACCACAGGTAGTGCTACCCAACTTACCCCGGTGATCTCTCCACAGAGCCAAGTGGTTGCAGCTTTGGCAGTGACAAGAGCTGGCCGCAGTGTGGACTGCTGCTCCTTGCACCTTTAGCCCCAACTTACTGTGGCTTCAAAAGCTACTTCTGTACTATCTCCAGCTCCACCCCACACCTCTGTCTGTTTACAAGAATGAAGTTGCTCAGCTCCATCTTAGGTGGGTCCATCTGAAAATTCTCTTTGGTGTATGGAGACGTCAGGATGGATGCAGAGTTTAAAAAATACCTACTCTGGTCCAGGAAGGAAAGGGATGTACACCAATTAGCGTTAAGCTTTTACTTTCACTTTCAATGAAAATTTAGTATAACATGTTTTTTTCCTTCATACTGATCTGTCAATGATGCTGGAAAGTCAGTAAGATTTTTAGTGAGCTGCCATGCAAGTAGAACAGAAGAATCTTGTTAATTGGGATTTTTTTCTTTGTTTTCTAAGCTTTCCCTGGATGAATACAGTAAGCAGTTGCTTTATGCTAGTGCTTTCTACCTCCTATGAAATACAAATCATGGCAAAGTCCAGTAGCATGGCAAGAAATTTTCAAGGATAGCTCTAAGGCGTCAGTTACTGAAAAAGACCCCACATCATACAAGCCTTTTGGATTGCTGACATGAAAATAAGACTTATGTGAAAGAATCAAGTTCACAAGTAGATGACAACGAGCAACAGAAAGTAAAAGTTTTTTGTTGGAAAAATGGATAATACTCAGAATATATATCCTCATTAACATGCTTTTAAATTGCATAGCTTAGTTGTATTATATCCTTGAAGCAAAGCACATATGTTTACAATACAGCATTCGAGAATTTATTGGTAAATGCACTGCTACAATCAGAGGTTTCACTCCCCCTATGCTTCCATTGTTGAAGCAACTGAGAGTAATATTACTTTTGAGCTAAATGTCTCCAAAGGAAAAAATATTTGCCCAAGGAACTAGGTTGATGTTATAAAACGAGATTTACTTCCTGTTTGAACTGAAACTGCAAAAATCACTGCTAGTCCAGAGGCTGGTGGTCTTTGTGAAATGTTTCTACCTCTATGTTAAATGTGAAATGTTTCTAATTTGCCAAATGAAAATAACTGCTATAATGATGTAAATTCTGTATATTTCTATATAATCTCTAACCATCACAGATCTCAACGTTTATTCACTGAAATAGAGAAACAATTTGATGCTTTGGTGATGTGGAGTATAAAGGAACATTCAGATCGACTACTGAAGAAAAGAGAAAGATATAAACTTTCTGATATTCAGAAAAACAGTGTTAAGAGCAGGGATCTTCAGCAAATCACTTAACCCCACCCAACCCCCCAGTCTGTAAAGTACTGGTTTTAACTCTCATTTCAGAGTTTGTAAAGTCCTATAACAGTGCATAGATTCTAAGATATAGCAGAAGTGATTAATGAAATTACAGTTATCTGGCATGGCAGAATTTATTTTACATATTTTTTATCCCCCAAATATTTACATTACTTTATTGCTGGAAAGCAATATTTATTATACTTCAGAGAGTGATGAGATGGGAGAAGTGAAAACTGCTGGAGTTGATTCAATGAAGCAAAACCTATCAAAGAATCTGAAAAACACATTAAAGAGTGAAGTCTGATCAAGCAAACTGCAAAATGCTGGATGCTTCTTGTGGGTCAAAGATAATCTAATGAAATTGTATTTCAGCAATGTGACATGGGTTCAGAGATGGAATAATTCAGTCATCGATAAGCACCACAGCATCTTACCAATTCTACCTGTCTCATACTTTGTTTTTCTCTGCATTTCTTTCATCTCTCTACTTCTCCCTCTCAGCATTCCCTACATGCCATCCAAATATATGTTTCTTACACAAATGAAGTGTGTCTTAAGAGGAAAAAAAAAGTTAAGTGCTTTATGGTCACGGATATCAAAGTCCTTTACAAAAGAAAGATCGAAGTATGATCAGTGTTCTGATCATGCAGAGGGGGGAAATGAAGCAGGCAGAGGTTAACTGCTCAGGTAAAAGCCACACAGCAAGCCAACTTCACTATCAATAGTGACAGATTGTGTGAGCTAAGGCAGGGGCATCCACAGGACTCCTCTTCATCACTTCCACGCTCATTTCCACATTGTAGGCAGCAAAAGGGGGAGCCCACTTGAGGAAAAACCAGATCTTACCATGGAGGTACCGTCCTGCTTTGCACCACTGCCCTTACTGAGAAAACAGGTGTCACGCCCACCTCCCACGATGTGACAGGACTACCTGTGCTGTCCCACAGCATCACCTGGGCCCAACTGCTTCCAGCCTTGTCTTAAGCTTGGAAAAACAAAATGCCCAAAACAGCAATAAACACTCTTACTGTCTGACTAATACTTATAATATTTGTCAAGGTGTTTCCATGTTCACAGAGTACCTATGGGAAACATAACTATTCCTCAGCACACACTGACTAAAAATTATTTGCTCACTTGAGGTTTCAATTGAGTGAAATGATATAGTCATGGAAATGTAATATAGTAAAAGAAGACATTCTTCCTCTTAATTATATATATCTATATCAAAATCAAGTTTTACCAGCACTAGAAGAAACTCCTGAAATTATAATATAATTTATCAAAATTTAGTGCTTCAGGATTTTATCTCTATTATGTCTCTCCGTAGGTTTTTTCATGGTGAAGTTCATTCACATGAAACACACAGTGCTAGGGAATGTATCTCTTCCTGACATTAGAAGTACCAGTAGCAGTGATGCTAAAAGCGAAATCAAGGAGAACTGCATTCTTGACAGGAAGGAGAAGTCAGCTTTGAATGTTTGAGCAGCCTTATTTTCACTCAAAGCATATATGTAAACACAGGAAAGGATTAGGAAGTTATTTTTCTTTAAATTAAAACAAGAAAGACACAGTCTAAAGTAGCCTATACCAGTCTGAGACCAAGCTATCATATCACCTTTTCTATTGATTGAAGAAAAATTTCAAATTTGGCTCAACTGAACTGTGTACACTGCACTAAATAGGATATGGAACATAGATGGAAATGCATACAATAGCATGGAAAATCAGTGGGAATGTTTCTATTTCTGGAGTGGTCTTGTATTCCTCCCATAAAGTCTCGTGCAACTAATACAATAGTCTGTCCTAAACCCATCAGGATAGAAATGCAGACTTACAATTCTAACCTGGGGTTTTCTCAAGGCTGAATCCCCCTTGTTATTTAAGCATTGCATTACCTGGCAGCTTAGCCCTGTGCTGATCTAAATAATCAATGTGGCATTGTTTGGAGTTCTGTCCCAAATCTGTATGATTCTTTGCCAATTCTTGTTCTTTTCCATGCATGGCATGTCAGGCTGATGAAGGAAGGCTTGTATACTGGGAAAAGATTTTAATTAATTGTAAGATTAAAGTATTGTCATGAACCAGATGAATCATCCTCATGAGTCCTCGCCAGGCTTCCAAAGCAGCAGTGTCAGGCAGCTTTCGTATCCTCAGTGCTTCTGCTCAGTTTCCCAGAAAAAATGACCCAGCAGCACATCCTACTTTACAGCTCCCAGCCAGCATCCTATAAAAACCACCATGCAGGCTGCGAGCAGAATCAGAACCTCCACCTTTTTTCCATGCATTGTGACAAGAAACAATACAGTATTTTTCATTTAAAGGTATAGTGCACTTCAAAAGTACCAATTTGGTTATGGCCAGTATCCAGGCACCTTGTATTACAGTAAGCTTGCTTTAGCTACATGGTAGCAATTTCCATAATAGCTTTTTTTGGATTTACACTCTCTTCCTAGATATATGCCCTCTTCTTTCACATATGGATTTTTAAATCACTTTTTTTTCTTTTTTAAATCCACTTATTTTATGTGTTTTTTTACTGGATGCATAACTCAATTGGATGGCAGGAGGAGAGAGGAGAACTTATTCCAAAGAAACTGGAATAATTACATCAACTGTGTGATAGGAGATGTTGATGAGAAGAAAGGAGTTTCTGTAGTTGGGTGAAAAATAGCAGAGCTGGTTTTTCCTTACTTGATATTTTTGTCAGGGGGCTTGGAAAGGTTGTATTAGCACCTTCCTTCAATATTTCGAGCACTAGGAGAATTATATTAATAGCAAACAAATTAATTTACTAATTCTTCCCTAGTACAGATAACAACATAAATGATACCAATAGAACCTATATTTAATTCTCCTTTAATTATCCCTAAAAAGATCAGTGAAGCTCTTTGGTTGGCTGTTTCGGCTAACTCTATCAGCTGTGAAATAGTTAACAACAATGCTTTAATTAGGCTCCCTCAGAGGCAGCACCCACGATGAAAGAGCACATAGTATCGTTTTCTTGAAGCTCCTGTTTCAAGCTGCCTGCAGATGCAGACAGAAATCAAGGCAACTGCTTAGGTTCATTTGACATTTTGAAGGTTATCTTTGTAACCATAAGGAGTAGAGGCTTAATTACTTCTGCAATGAAACCTCAGATTCTGAAGCACTATTATATGGCATATTCAAAATGAACTATAATTGTGTAGCAATTTAGGTGACTGCATAAGCACATTATATATTGGCCCCTTACAAGATTTTAAATGGGTATCTGAGGTTATAGAAAAAAGATGTGTGTGCCTTTACATGTATGTGAGTGCATGCACCCTCCCCACACATTAAAATAGCAAAGGACCACAGAGCTGAAGTCGGTGAGTTTTGCAGTGCATACATAAAAGTATGCAGAGTTAAACTTGCAAATCAGGACATCTCTGTATTTTAATGTGAAAGCTAAACTTTCTATGACTGCAGCATTTCCTATGGTATTTAATAGAAGCTACTTCTGAGACTCTTTCTTTGGAAACCTGGCAAGGCTCAAGAGGATCTTCAGCTGTTCATGACAATACTGTAATTGTGCAATTAATGAAAATCCTCTCCTCAAAATAAAACATCTTCAGCACATTTCCTTGCTGCTGAGTTTCTGAAGTATACTGGAAGACTTTCCCCAGCCTGTCTGCTGGACCCTCAAACCCTCAGGGAATTTTTCTCACCTCTTCCTGTGAAGACCTTTCGGTGCCAAGCAAGAGTCTGATATCAGTCAAGCACTAAGGAATCTTAGCTTGATATCGGTCAAGCACTAAGGAATCTTAGCTTGATATCGGTCAAGCACTAAGATCCCATTCAGCAATCTGTGCACAGTTCCCTACCAAGCTCCCCCAGGGCCTGTGACACATATCCTGGGCACTCAGATGACAACTACACGATTTGCCATCTCCAGGGCTGACCACGGGAGTACTATGATCAAATAGTAAATGTCACTGGGAACTCAACTAGAGTTTTCCACAGTCCTCAGGTGACTGAAGTTTACTCTGCAACAGGAACTGAAGCACAGTGAGTGGGGATAATCCAGAAATTCCATTTGAAAACACAGCTCTTACCCAAGCTGAAATGCTAACGTAGGTGCACCCATTCAGAGGCTAAATTGCCTGGACCCAGTCTGAGATCCTATGAGATCCTACATCGCACTCAGTGTGCTTCTTCACAAGCAAAACACTACCAGTAGGAAAATATTGATAAGAGGAGCAGAGACCAACTCAGATTTACCATAGGACACCGGCAGTCATGCCTTCCCAATCAGTAAAGAATACAGTTCATTCCAAACTGAAGCCTTCAACTTCCACTCTAGGAATATTTTTGTAAGATTTTTTTCTCTCAGTATTGATTGTCATCTAATGTACAGGTATTGTGTTTATTAATTCATCAAAATTTAGAAGTGAAAACTTTAACATTTTCCACACAAATGAAGAGGAACATAGAATGGAAATTGTCCCACCACCTTATTCTGAGCAGTTCCTAGAGCCCGTGGTAGAAGAGGAAACACGACTGACTTTGAAAGCTATCATCTCATATTCCCTCAGCATCCATCTAAATGTTCCGTCAGGAATTAGGCCTGATGTTAACAAGTCCCACTTCCTGAGCCTGCTAAACGGATTACTAGGATCAGACACAGACTTCTCATATAAGCCCACAATCTTTCCTCCTTTTTTCTTTAAATTAAGGTAATGTTTTCTAAAATTAATGCCCATAGCACATGACATCTTCAAGATCCTAAAAGAAGATGAAACAACTTTGTCTTAAGTTGAAATAGAAGAAAGTGTGGGACAAGGGATGCTAGTTCTTTTAATCCTCATATGCACTGTTCTGCTGTGTACAAATAAGTTTCAGTCCTACATTTTTTTATGCAGCAATCATAAAATTACATTGATTTACAATATTTTAGTAAGTGGTATCTTTCAGACTATTCTTTTAACTAATCAAATTATAAATTAAATTAAATTTTAAAACTACTACCCTAAACTGGACAGTAATCTCCTCCTTAAAATGGATGTATTTTTAAACTGTAACTTTTCATTTAGTCATAAAAATAAATACATAAAGAGATAGTGATGCAAACTGTTATTTGCTAAAACACTGTGCAAGGTTCAATTCTCTTAAACTGTATAAACTGTTTAACTTAAGTGAATTGTTACACAGACTTTAAAAAAAAATACAGTTTTATATAAAATTAAACTGATGTTCAAATTTTTGCAAGGTGCCGTCTCTTGGCTGGACTTTGATTCTTTCATTCTACTACAGTGTTAGCAGAACAATTATAATAGCACAAGAAAGCCATGTAACAGACTGAGAGAAAGAAGATCAAAGGAGGCTCATATGTAAGATAAGATGGAAGGTGTCTAAGGTTTTGTGTGCTCTGATCATTCACCAGTATTCATAAATTTTTTAACATTTTTCAGCTCTTTTTGATTCTGTGTATTCAATTAATTTCAACAAAATATGTTCTAAACACTTCACAGGCATCAGGAGGGCACGTGAGTCCTGAGCCTTCAGGGAGAGGAATATTTGCCCAGGAAGCTCAGTGTGCAGGTGTAGAACCACCATTTCCTAGTGAAGCCATAATGTTATTTTTTGATCTTCAGCTTTGTTATAGGTGTAACAGGATGCGAGAATTAAATGTAATGTACTAACCCTCTACATTTCAGAGAGCATCATTTTTCTGTTGTGGTCAAAGGTGGGCCTTAATAGATAAACACAGGGTAAAAATAATTGACTGAGTATTTGACCAGCACTGGCATTAGTATTATTTAATGTCCTTGTAGATGCCACAGACCTTTTGGGGGGTTTGCTCTGTGATTCTGTTCTCAGTGCATGCTTTCCTTCTGAGCCTAAACATCCTGCTGACCCTGGGGCTTAAATTTCCATTATTTCTGTCCAGTTTTACTGCATGTCTGTCCACCACCTTCCCCACCACTGGTTCAAGAGCCTAGATTCCTCAACCAAGAGCAGAACTTGTTTAACTTCTACTTCTAAATAAGAGCTGGTCATTTAGAGTCTCATACTGATATCCCAGTAAGTACTGCATGGAATTCCTATGCAATGTCAGTCATGCCCTTTAAAAAAGTCTCTTATGGTGAGATTCTGTAAGATGCTGAGAGCCTCCTGCAAAATGCTAGATGTCTTCACAATATTTGGAGGGAAGAAATTCCCTATTATTCATGTATTGTATACTTTGGTCATCACAGAGAAAGGCTGCTTTTCTGGAGGACAAGGCACACCTCTTTTATGCACAGATTGCATACTGTTAATGAAAGTATGATTTTATTCCTCATTTAATGAGAAAAATTCTGGACAGTAGTTCTCATACATCATGGAATCCAACGTAGCAGTTCCTCAGACTGTGGTTCATTACCAGCAATGGCTCAAGGGAGAATGGAAATGTTAATGGCAAAAGTAAGAAAAATCACAAGATTTCAGCTTGACAGGAGTCCTTTAAATCATGTTTATTTAACATAAAATCACTAAATTTGTGTTAAAAAACATTAAAAGAAATCCCTGACTTCTAAGCAGACTCTTAGATTATGAAATTCACTTTCTTCTACATGGGGGTGGAAGGAAGTATTGCTTTGCATCCTTCCACCTTAGAATAACTAAATCCTAATATGACCTAAGAAGTAGGCACTTAGAACAGGCGGCCAGAATATACTGCTAATGGGAATGAGGATATTTATAATTACATGCTCTCCAGCAAAGATAATTTAATGCCTAAAGAAAAGCTTTGCCTTTGGGGAAAAATTCCATCCACGTGAAAAATGAGGCAAGCAAATACCCCAGACAGGCTCCAAACATGTTATCTCTGGGTTTGAGAGGTGTAGCTGCATCTCACTCTGGTCCTATTCTACTGGCAAGAAGGCAGAGGACACCTGCTGCGTATTCTCTTTGCTCCTCAAAATCCTATGTATGAGAACTCCACAATGCCAGGAATTGGAGCAGTAAAAAAACAACTAGGGATACTCTACGACCCCCAGGGGATATAGTGTCATTGCAGTGGGTGGTAGTCTGATCCAAGAAAACAGGTTTTGCACCTCTGCTGAACAAAACCTTAGACATCAATGTTTAAAGAGTGTAACAATAAAGTATGATCTGATCACACCAAGTAAATTCCTTGTATGCACTAACATAAGTACAAAGAAAATTGAAACAGCAGGATGTGCTGGAGAAGGCTCGACTTTAATTACAATGAATGTAATACATGGGAATCCTAAATTACTACATTATTACAAACTTTAACACAACCTGCTATCTGACTATATAGTCTTCACACTGATGACTTTTAAGCCTTCAAGGAAACAATAAAACCCATTTCCAGAAAATTGTGGTTAGAAAGTAGCTTTACAAAAAATTCTGGAAATGGGCTACTTACTTTAAGTAGAACATGAAATTATACAGGTTTAAAGGCTTGAATTATGGCCTAAGACACTCCTCTCAAATTACTTTACAGGGAGATTCTCTGAGGAGCATCTCCTTAATTCCAATAGGTTTTAGTACTCTACCTAACAAGGTTCCATAAGAGAATGTGGCAGTGAACTCAATTGTAGCAGTTCAGATGGTTCAGTATGGCAAGAAGAAATTGGGAATGGGGAAGCAGCAGCAGTAGTGGTGGAAAAATCCTTGTAAAACCTTTTGAAGGCAAGAGAGGTAGGTATCAATTAGCCCGTGATAGGAATGTATAGCACTGTCACAGATCTAATGAAAGTACCAATTCCTTAGAGAACAGACCAACAAAACCAATTACCTATGCAGGAGCGGGATGGAATTGATGTTGCTCTTGTGACATTAACCATCTTTTCCACCTCACAATGCAGGCTTCTGTCAGCACTAATGTCTGAACATTTGAAGAATATGATCCCTTCTGATACCCATCTGGAATAGGAGATGAAGGAAAGCTGTCTTTGGATGCAAGATGATCACCTTATCTTAGGATATCGAGTAGCAGTCGTGGTCATAGAAGGTAAATCAAGAACATTAAGCCCTGCTATTGAGACGGGTTTATTCAGGCAGAAGCTTTACTGATAACAGTGGCAATATCTGGGCTGGTCTTTCTCAGCAACCTGGAAACTGAAGGAACTGATATCAGCACCTAACAGAGCCAAGGGCCAATGAATAAAGCACGCTCCTGCCAACGCTTCTGTGTTTTGAAGGGAAATTCTAGGCAGTAAAAACATAGGAACAAAGACATTCTGCAACCTAGTGTGAAGCGTTGCACAGTCTCTCACTTTTCCTTGAACCTCTCAGCTACCTCCCCTTTAAATCAGAGCTTTGCCTTTTGTATTTCAGGTTGAAGGCAAAAGAAGAGTTGAAGATCACAAGGAATGTCCTTTATAACTGCTACAGTAGCTTTCCATACATAAACCGGGCATACTGTTCAACATCTGAAGGACCCCAAAGGATCAAAAGGCAGAAACCCATATTATCTCTGACAATTCATGAATGAAATAATTACAGGGTTTGTGTGTAAACAGCTACACTGGATCTCTTTTACAGCAAAGTAAAGTTTTTGAAAGGACTTCCTAAAACTAAACTTGCAGTCAAGGTAATAGCATTCAGGAATGTTTTCTAAGTAATGACTTTGAATTCCCTGCAAATTAAGAATGGAAAGATTTACTATGTTTCCAATTCAAACTTACATTTTTGCAAATAGTTACTTACATTCTTGTAAATTCCATATTCCAAAAATCCATCTTGTGGATGTTTGCAGTAAATTAAAAATGCCATCACCCAGAAATAAAGCTTGAGTGCTCCACCTGAGTTTGCTTTGTATAAATCCTCTTTTTTTCTGCATCAAGATGACTTTTTTTTTTTATTAGTTGAAAGGCTGGCAAACATACAGGATACCCTGTCCAGTGACAGAGCCCTTTGCCTCTTCCCCTCAGCAAGCTGTAAATCATGGCATTAAACAAGGGCTTCCAAAGCACAGGGATCTGTCATGATCCAGGGAAGATACCAGTTATAATGTGGGCACTTAATCTGTCAGAGCGTGTGCTGATGCGTTTGAGAGTGAGGATCACCATGTTTAGCTGCCCATAAGTACTCAGTGACAGAAGTTAAATGGTAGCATAAATTAATTCCTTCATCATGTGGATATATGTGGCCATTACAGGGATTATTCTGAAAAAAAGAGAGTTGTTCTCAAACTTATTTTCCTCCTTCCCCATGAAGCCTATTTAATTTCTTTTAAAATTATAACTCCATCATTTCATGTGTTCAGAGTAGACTAAATAATTATTTTAGCACTGCAAGCAATGCAGATTCTTTAAAAATAGTAATTTCTGGATTTATTTTTTGTAACATTAGATGCAGGTTTACAACTAATAAATCCAATATTTTTTATGCATAAACTTGGTGGTATGAGGGCATTAGACAATTCCCTTGAAATAAAGAACATTCTGCCAGCAGTAATCTTCCAGAGACTTTTTTAATCATGTCATACTCCTGCCTCTCAGGTCCTAATGAAGAGAGGAAGGAAATATGTCAAAAGCATCAGTTCAGATGAAGCTCCCATTTAAATGGGACCACACGAGGTATGAGTTGGAGAAACATCATTAAAGCCTCCTTGAATCTCATCTCCTGCTACCCAATTAACTTCACTTTTGTCAAGGCCCCTCATTTCAGTTAAAAAAATAAATTGTCAGAATAAACATAAAATACATCTGCTCTATAGTACAATCTTACTGTATCATGAAAAAGAAAAATGATGTTAGGTTACACTGATACTATTTTTACTACTGTTATACCTTAAACTGTGCTCTGAACACGAGACATTCTGCTCTGAAACATGCAGAGCTGTTTTTTATCGTGAACCCTGTTGAAAGATAAAATAACTCACAGGATTTGGATTTATAAGCACTAATATACAGACTGAAATAAGGGGCAGAAAAATCATTTCCATTCAAATTATATTTGGTATAATGCTAAGTTCAGTTCTACAAGAACATATAATATGCAAAAAAGGATGTGTATCAACTATAAAAGGAAATCAGCATTGGAGGGGATGTAAGAAATATTTAATTATATTACATCAGTTTGAATTTCAGAGTCCTAGATCTATAAAATCTTATGTTCTATGCAATTAAATTGTAAATCACAGAATCACAGAATACTTAGTGTTGGATCTCTGGAGATCACCTAGTCTGAACCCCAACTACGGTATCATTGCTATAGACTAAGGGATCCTGATAGGATTAATCGATACAGTGTATTCTTTTCAAATAACACTATAAAAATATACTAAGAATTATTGTAAAATTAGTTTTGAATAATTAATTTTATTTTTAAATTAAAGTGAAAATAAGCATTACAGATGGATCTTTCATGCCGTGGTCACTAAAACTGTGATTACTGGAGAGCCTATTTTCCCTACAGAAAAATTAAATTAACCCCCATTTAAAAATGTAACTTTTCTTAATTTGGAGGTGCACTGAATTAATTCTGTAGTGACACTGAAAAAAATATATTTTTCAGATATTCCTCAGGCAACATATGAACATATATTGTTGTGTTTGTTGCTGTAAGTTCTCATTAAATTAATTTAGGCCAGGAGGAGCAGGTAGGCAATAACAAAGACCCTCTGAAGGTGTCTTCCTCTCTCCATTGACCACAAAAGGTGCCTCGGTGACAAACTTTGATTAAGTGCTGCCTTTTTACGGCTAAGGACAGGTGAACCTAACCCTGAGTGTCCGAATCAAATCCAGCAAGGATGGAAGTGGAGTTTGGAAAGGGAACTGCAGAAGTTAAGACACAACATCAAAGCAGATGGCATTCTCCTGAAACCTGTATAATGTTTCTGCTTTCTTCATTCTGCCCATCCACAAATCAATAGTTATAATACATTTTAAAACATTTTAATAAATATTTCCATGGCTGTATGGTTTTTATTATGTAGAATCAAAGACATTTCACCATTAGAAAAGTTCAGCTATAATATAATTGCCACAGCCATGGAGTTCTTTTCAACAAACAGGCCCTTGCCTTATGTGAATCATTGGCATAGTGTACTGGAAATCTGCAACAAGCATCCACACATGCTCTTGATTTAGATAAAAAGAACCCACAGGCACAGTGTGGGTGACTGCGGAGCAACACGGACCTCACGTGATGGCCTTGAATAGAAAGAGCGCTGCGCAGTCCGCACACACAGAGCAGGTATGAAATTAGAGACAGGCTGGGGCTGAAACACTACACTGTAATCAGAGTTCACACAACTGCAGACATCAAACCCCAGCTTCCGAGACCCCCCAGTCTTCTCCCGTTCTCCATATATTTGTCCTGACAATCCATAATCAGTTATCAGAAATCTAAGCAGTGGCTGCAAGAATTTATGACGTCGATACAGCTTTAGATTTGATATATTTTCTCATGCATATCAGTGAAGAGCACATCTGAACAAATCTCTTCTCTGTGATTTACCCATTTCTCATTCTTTAATTTCTAGACGAACTATTTTTACTTTATTTTGGATTAACCACTGCCAGGCATTATTAGAATATTTATACAAGTGCTTGGTCATAGACCAAGTCAGTAAAACTTCACAAATTCAGGTAAAACCATAAAGACTTAGTCAGAATAAAATAGAGTAACCTTTGGAATTTTTAACTCAGATATGTCACATCTTCTACAGAAATGTTTGTCTTGAATTCTGACAAGAAGGTCTGGTGCCATGCCTGACAGATGAGAACCATGCTGAAACCTCAGCCTGACTGTTACAATTGGGCTAAGGATGTGACAGTCAGAAGGTAGGTTACATAATTCACCTTCTACCTCTCTCAGATGTAGCATAACATGAGATTAAAATCTGAAAGTTAGGGAGTATCTATTTGTTTCTGGGAAAATGGCAAGAATTCACTTTCTCACCTACTAGTAAAGGACACACCTGAGTTTTGCCAGTTCATTCCAACATGATCCCGCTGTTCAGGAAGGGTGAACAGATAAGGTAACTAATCAGAAGGAATGTAGAAAAAGCATTCATTTCTTATCAGTGCCATGCCTCGGGCAGCTCAAGAAATCAAAGTGTCCGTACGGAATGTTTTTGCATATGATATATTCATCTAATTAACAAAGGGAGAAAGCTCTTATTTGTTACTTAAACCAGTTCTGTAACACAAAAATGAAATTACAAAGAATATTGTTGTTAGGGAGTTTACTCTGTTTGAAAGCAATTTTCAAAGTTAAGTTTCAGAGAAAAATTCGCCCTTCATTTCTTCCAGATGCAACCATTTGCTCTTCAGGCTGCTATTGCCAGTTTGTTCTGCCTCTGCTTTCCAGACAGCCGGGGTCTCCTAATTCCTGCAAATATGCCCCTGAGAGCATTTCATTCCATGTGTTAGGTTCTCCTAATACTTTCTCAGAAATATCCAATACACTGATACGTTTTTCAGTCCCCAGATAGTTGCATTTCCATTACCATACATCTACATTGTCCCTTCTTAGTCATCCATTCATGGTACTTACTCGGAATTCACCTTGCTGGTAGTTCACAGCTACACCTCCTGTGTTCTGGCCAGCACAAAGATTCTGTGAGCACTGAGATAAGAATCTCCTTTACTCACACTTTGATTATTTCTGCCTCTTGTCTGTGTCCAGTAGGTTCATCTGATTTGACTCTCTTTTGTTCTGGGTAATTTGGGATTTTGGTCTGTCCTTCTAAAAGCACTGTCCCTTATTTGGAAACTAATCTTTTTCGTGTCTGAGGTTTTGTATTTTTTAACACTTTTTTTCTATCCTTTTTCTTCTCTTCTATAGAATTTTTTTTTTCTTTCAGGACTCCCTTTTCTCATTCTGTTCTTGAATTTAGTCTAAATACAGTTCTATCAATGTAGCTCTCTGTAATTCTTTCTCAATTAGCTCATAATAAAAATAAAGAAAAAAATAATTAAAAAATATCAGGAAATTCTAACCACACAACTTCTAATCTCAGTCCAGCATGCTGTGGGTAAATGACACAAGGATCAGTATCATCTGATTAAACTCACATAGCTTCATTTACCACATGGGGCTAATACAGCACTGGCTGCCCAACTGAGTTTTCTTTAAGAACCCTTTCACTGAAGAAGTGTGAAACAGCATATGGGAGGACAGAGGATTATATTCCCACATGAAGCAAGGACTGTAAAAATATTTAGGAGCTAATCATCTCATGCATACCTGTGGATAGAAATTTCTCTCCAAGATGCATGTGCTTGTATATTGGAATGCTTCTTTTTAAGTGACCATATAAACAGATTTAAACTACACTCATTCTTCCTTACTTTTTTTTTTCCTGGGCAGTACCAACATCAGACTTACAGATTTTTTTGGTATACAAAGGACCACTAGAAACTCAACCATTCTTTGTAAATGTGGCCCACCTGAGGGTTTTGTTTTGTATTTGGTAATAATACTTACGATTTTAGTCTAACTGCTGATATAGTACATCTACTATTTTCCTGCTCAGAATTCCACATTCTGTTGATTATTTTGGGGAAGATAAAAGGTAAAGCCACATTTGGGTTCTCATTCTTTTCCTTTCAGCAGTGCTAGCAAGTCCAGTGAACTCTCTGTGCCACTTCTGAAGGTACAACCTGTTAAGTACTCATCACTCCCTCAGTCAACCAGGACCCAAATTACCTGTTCTGTGTAATTTCCTCCTACCTTATAAGCACTGACATATTCTAAGTCTTTTTAAACTTAGAAGTGATTGTCTAGGGAAAAGAGTAATTTCTGGTGTCGTTTCAGCTACTTGCAAACTAAATCTTAAGAGGCTCCTCTACTACAAGTGATAAGATAAACAATGCGACCTTGGAAACATTTTTGTCAAGGCAATCTTGATGGTTAGTTCATGAATCCTTAAGATCCAAATGATTCTGATAAGCTTTTTCAACATTTATTACTATTTCAGGTTTCTGTTACAAGTGGGACATCCTAGTTTGTTATTCTGTCTTTTTATCTCTCACATGAATAAATTACAGGGTTCTGCTTCTTATCACAGAAAACATTCCACTGATCATCTGGGGAACTCAAAATGTTTTTTTCAGTCTATAAATTATTCTTATAGAAACTCTCATAACTAGCAATACAGTTGGTTTTGTTTGGGGTTTTGCGTGTGCCTTTTTTGACAGCATTTGTCTAAAACAATCGCATGTGGTCTATCAAATTTTCGTTTTGTCATTAGAACTGTCAGTCTTTCATAAAACATAATTTTAAACACATATGCACACACGCAATAAACCCTTTGCAGTGTCTTGGCCAATGAGTGTCAATGACAAATATACCTGGCTGCTCTCCTATGGTGTTTTCTCAGTGTTCATTGGGAGGAAAAGTGATTTCATGGTAGAAGGTTGGAAAATGACCTCTTGTAATGATGAAATTTGCATAAATAAATGCTGATTGCACAAAACGAATAATGTGCAGTGAGTATCTTCACAATAAGTTGTCTCCTACTGACAGAGAGTCTAAGTTGGAAGCGCACAATTATGCAAATCAAACTAATGCCAGTTTCTCATTACTGTCGTGGTGGAGGCAAACACATATCCTCCCCAGACAGCTTGATGCTGGGACACAAGCCAAAATGTTTGGTTTTGCTGACATAGCAACTGAGTCAACAAAAATAGGATATAATAGCAATACATCAGAGGAATCCATACCAGGGCAGACCTGAAACTTAATGGACTGTGAATGTGTTGTCTGCGGAGAGGCCTTTCACTGTATTGACCCACAGTGCGCCTGCTTCCACTTTTGCCCATTTTATAGAAACAGATTACAGAAGCAATTGCTTTTTGGAGCTGAAATGTCTGCAAAACAGTCTATTAGCTTTCCTTATAGCAGACGAGATGACATTTATAAATACTTAAATAATGTCATATATCTCACGTTTAAAAACTTCCCAGAATAATTCACAGGCGGCTTGTGGTTTCTTGATCTAATGTTTATGTGAAGTCTCATTATGACACCACTGGGATTTTCAAACAATGCCACTTTTCTTGTGCCATCTTAAAAACATTCAGACAAAGATATTCTATTTTTCCTAAAAAAAAAAAAACCATGCAGCAGCAATTACCATTAATATGAGGGATTGAATATAAAAAGATGATAGCTCCACTCCGAGTGATGCTAACCCCTGTAACATGTACGGTACCAGTGCTGCGACTCACTGGAGAAGGAAAGCACAGCTATAAGTGAAAATGTATAGACAGACAGGTCCTCAGCCTTTCTTCAGCTGAGTCCACAAACAGTTTGATGGGGTTAATCTGAAAACACACGGGGGAAAGTCCAAGTTAAAAACTGGTGACAAACTTGTGAAGAAATGGAAACTTGGTTCTATGAGGGCCAATATTATACATATTAGGAACCGAATTTTAGCATAGGAAGTGTGAAGGTGTGTTCCCTGTCAATCATTTGCTAACTGGTGCCAATTTCAAAAATTGACAGAGAATTTCCAAGAGATTTTCTAAATATTTCATGAAGCCAGGTTGCTAAGCAAGGAAAAGCAGTTCTGTGAAGGAATCAATATTAAAGAAAACCTTCATGCACATCCTAAATTTTAGAAAAAGCTTCAAAATTGGTCCTACACTTTTCTGACCCTGAGGACAACCAGAAAGCTCTAGGAGAGCTCCACGGGCTTTGCTTGCAGCCCTGGGCAGCTGTGCTCTGTGGGGCACCCAGCATCCATCCCTGTCAGCACCAGCTCTCACAGATCCACCCTTCTCTCCTGTCCAGGTCAGAGAGTGGCCCCAGGGCATTTCTTTACTCTGCTGGACAGCTTCATAGCACTGATTTTATTATGGCAATTTCACCTGTTCTCAGAAGTTTTAAAGTCTCCCCACAGAATCTGTACTTCTCTTCTTTATTTTCATGCTGTCACTTTAAAACTGTCAAGTTTCATGCTGGCTTATGATAAAGTTTATAATAGATCATGGATACTGCAATTTGCTCTGGTTAGGGCATGGACATGTCAGCACTGCTATCCACTGCATCCTTCTCACGGCAACTTCTGCTCTCACGTTTCAAACCTGTTTTCCTCAATTCAAAGATGCTGAATGACCAAGAGGATCATAAAATAAAGATTTTCAGGCATGGACTGGTTGGAGACAACTAAAAGGAAACTTGGCTTTACTTAGCAAGAAGGTAACGTTTATGAGGCTTCTGATGGATGGCATATCCTTTCTATCCCCCCAAAAATGCTTTCTGACATCTCAAGCTTATAATAGACATGTACAGCTAACTGACTTTTATCTTGCTTGTGTCATATTGATCTATCAGTGAATCCATAATAAAAGACAGCACTCTGAAACAGTAAAAGGTAACAGCCTTCGAGATGGATAGCTGCAGCTAAAATGTAGTTTCATCGGGACACTTAGTGCAAAGAACTGTAGATTCATGTCAGGCAGGGCATAAGCACCCCCTTCAAAGCTCACTGCTGCAAGCACTCGGTACACACATGACCTGCCTTCAGAATATATGTTTCTGTATTGATTTTCATAGTTTCAGAACAACAGGAAAATCCAAGTGAAAGTTTCTTTGCAGAATAGTAAAAGTAATTTACGTTCTTCTTTTGATTCCATCTCTGTATTTTGCTTTATGGTTCACAGTACAAGTGCTTATTTTAAAAATTCATTTGCGACTCAGAAATAAAGCACAGAGTTGAAGAACTTTGGGAGTTCAGAGCAAGAAATGAGCTACAAAATGAAATGAAACAAAACAAAAATGCATCAGGATTTAGCGGTAAGTCATTAAACTGCGAAGTTTGTATTTTAAACACAGACACACTGGTTGTTCTGGTAGCTTATAATACTATAAATCTAGCAGCAATATGAAGAGGAAAATACATTGTGAAGATCCTCTTATTACAACACGGTTATACTGGCTTCTTGTGGTCTGTGTTCCTAGTAATCAACAAGCTCCTGAAGCCTACCTAAAATAGTTTTGCTGGGTATAATAAACCCATGATTTTAAGATTCTTCATGTTTATGGCCGAGGGGCTTGCCTAAGTGATATAAATGCTAACACATTATGCTTCCAGGACCATATGTCTCGTTTGAACACATAGTTTTCCTGCTCTCCTTAAAAATGGAAATTATAACAGAAGGGGCACAGCAGTTACTCACTGTGAAATGCCTACATGTGTCAAAAGGTCCTGTCTGCCTCTGCCTCTCCACTGGGAAGTCACTGAAGCTCTGTGTTGGACAGAGGCAATCAAGCAATGGGACTTGGGAATTAAATCTGAGCTGCCTGGTAAACACACTGTTATGCAGGATTACTATTTCAGGCTATCTCAAGAGTCAGGCAAATATAACCTAATTGCTTTACAGTTGCTTTACAGTTTCAAACATTCCTTCATTCTCATGACACTTACTTTATTTGTATTTAATTGTACTTACGGGGTTTTGGGGGTTTGTTTTTTGTTTGGTTTGGATTTTTTGTTTGTTGTTTGGTTTGGGTTTTTTTTAATAAAAAGATAAGACAATCTGTGGATGTCACTAGCCAGAAGAAGAACATTTCTTGTTGTGACAGCAATCCAGTCTCCCTTAAATGCTTATAAGAACTAGAACTACTCCAAGAGCTCAGACTATATATCCAAGCTTGAGTTTCCTGTGCCTAGCACCAGACGCCTGATTTGTTGCAGTAATGGAGCCAGTTAAATTTTACAGCCAATAGACTGGCTGTCATCTCTGAGCAGAAAGATGACTTTTCAAAACACAAAGCATTTGAGGACAATTTCTCCTAGTAGTTCTCAAAGGACTGTTCAGTCTGTTGGTCTGCCAGCAGTTTTTGCTGTGTGGATCTTAATGAACAAACTAAAAGCTCCACATGAGTGAAAGCGCAATTTCTCTTGACACTGCTAAGGAACATTAATGAAAAATTGTGGTTTAAGGTACCCAAGTGTGGAACTTTCCCTCAATTCCTGCTTGCAATGGCAGAGGACTGTATGCAAAGCTCCTTGAAGTCTTCGCAAGCTACCATTTTTATAGCTCACCTTTTTCTGATGGCTTAAGCGGTCTTCAGCACCCAAAAACAGTCAAACCCGTCACTCTTACTTCTGCTCAGCACAGAGATCTACACAATACCTTCAAAAGTCATTCACAGAAATGGAAACTCATAACCCTATCAAACTGGGAAAAGCAATCACAGATCGAGGTGAGAAACATCACACTCTAATTCTCACACACCTGCTGCAGCTGACAGCTCTCGCTGCCCTGCTCCTCGTCTCCCGTCTCCCTGCTCCCTCCAGCAGCCCAGCTGCCCACAGATGGGGGTGCTGGTGCCATGGACTTAGGCACACAGGGGCAGAGGCTGACAAAGCGCCTGAGCTGGCCCCAGGCCTGGCCACCGCTGAAGCTGCCCTGCTATGCTGATGCCCTGCTCCTCCCTCCCTGCCCCTCCTGTCCTCCTCCTCCCACCGCCTGCAGTTTCACCCCACCAGACAGGGAGCCAAAGCAGCTCAACAAGACAGAAGAAAACTAATTCAGTAAACTATCTAAATAGTTTTCTGGCCTTACAGTGAGCTGTCTCTGCTCACTAAGGGGTTCAGAGGAGCTGAGGAAAGAGGTAAGGCCACAGGCCAGCGGAGGAGAGTGGGACGTGCCAGTGCAGTGCTGTTACACTGCCTCTGCCAACAGCTCTGTCTAGTGGTACTTCACTTCGGAGTATACTTCTTCTTTTTCAGACTTGATAAAAAGTTCAAATAAAACCTGTTGACTTTCCTTGGAACTTTTATTTATTTCTCTGGAGTACTCCAAAACCCTTTTCCTTTTCTAATAGCATGCAGGATTTCTGGAGATTTTGCTATTGGAGAAAATTCAGTATCTGAGAGCACGATGAGGAAGAATAAGCCCATGCCAAAAGCCTCTTGGAGTAGTTTTAGGGTTTATAGACTTTTACAGCAAGCTGTGATGTTATGGGATGTTATTTACCACCTAGTCAAGTGTATACTGACAAGGACAGTGTCCTCATATTTTTTGTCCACATATTTTGTACCAAACTAAATTCATATGATCAAAAAAAAGAAAGAATATAGCTATTAGCAGTAAAACATTTTCACGAAATGGCCCCTCCCCAGTAATCCTTGAGCCTTCATCCCCATGCAAGATTTGCAATACCTTCCAGAGCTAAGCCAGGAACTCAATAACTAATGGATACTAAAAATTATGGACTCAATAAAGACATTAGTTTTATGGCCCATTACAGTCCTCTTACTGTACATCCTACTGATCTCTCTCCATGCACTGGTGCTAAATCGCAGCTTCTGTCTCCACTCCACAGGAATTCTCTTCAGCTAACAGTCATCCATACAAAAACCCCTTTCTCTCAAGTTGTCAAATCAATTAACATAATTAAGTTACACTAAAAACAATTGTTTCTGTCATTAGCTGGGAGTTTACTGCTTCTACAGCCATACTTCCTCAGCTACTTCAACTTAGATAAAAGGAATGCTGTACTGAAAGCAGATTCTTCATATTTTTCTCCTCCTCCACAACTTCTTAACTTTCCACTTATATCACAAAATGCAGTTGTTCTGGATAAAAGCTCCTCGAGAAGATGGGACAGTTCCCAATAGCCCTGGCCTAGGAAAGCTCTGTGAGAAGCCCAGGTGGAGAGCACCCCGAGGGGGAAGGGAAAGCCTCAGCCTCCAGGCACAGCCGCTGAGGGCGCCTGAGGCACCAGCACCCCCTGCCCTCCTCTGCCCCCTTCCACCGCCCTGGCCCCAGCGGCACCACACGGAGAAGGCCTCTAGGACACACTGGGATACTGAAAGAACGCCTTCTCTCCAACGGACAGACTTCCACAGATTTCAACTAAAGTTTATTTTGCACAGCCAGTCAGGCTGCATTTCAAGCTCCAGTTCTCTCTCTACAGCGCGTCTCAGTCAAAAACATCTGGATTAGGACATGAACTCTCCAGTATGTTTGCCATCGAGATAAGCTGGCCATGGTCGCTCAAGTTAAAACCCACATTCCTTTCTTTGACAGTCTTTAAGGTGACACATACTGACATGGTTGAAACACAAAAAATTTTTAAAAAGGGGACGGGGGAGGGAGTGTAATTTTAGGACAGGAATTTCAGTTGTGCAAGGAAATAAGATAATTTAAATTACTTTTTTACTTAAAAGGTGATTGGCTGAAAGTATCACCTCTGAAGGCACAGCCCTGAAGGTGATGAAATCGTGGCCAAAGCATATCAGACCATAATATATAAACAACATCTGTATCTAATCACACAGGCAGGATCACTACCTGATCTGTTACATTCAAATAAAGCTTTCAAAGGTCAAGATGTACTTTGCAAAAAATTGATGGAAAACATCTAATAAGCCCCGAAAGATCAAAGGTGGCATAGATATAATTTCCATTGCTTTTCTTACCAGGTCCAAAAAATATCTCTCTATTGAAAGAAAATATTTGACTGATATATATACTGGCTTCACTGTGGTTGCAGAACAACTACAGAAATTGGTGGTGTTGCCTATTCCTAATTCTGTGAATAATTATACAAACATTTAATTTTTAGCATTTGATTCATGACAGAGATACCCGACACAGATTTGTGAGTGCAGCATACACACGGAGCTAAGAACAATCTTTTCAAGAATAGTGTCAAAAAGATTATTTAATTTTGATATGCCTACAAAAAAATAAAGTACTAAATTAGCAAGATATGCACAAAACCAAGCTATTGGAAATCCATCATTTTGGTGATAAAATATTGTTAATATTTTAACTCTCCCCTCCTAACATTTTTCTCGTCTAGGGTGGAAGCAGAGCCACAGAATAAAACATTTTGCATATTAAAGCTACTTAGGAACAGAGCACTTTATCCTGTGTTCAGTACTTTCTCAGACATCACATGCAAGTATACCTAGAACATTTCCAAATGGAAATTCTGAATGGTTCTTTGAACTTGGAAGTTTGGGACATGCATTGCCTAACACCAGTTAGAAATTATTCACAATATATTCAACATATTATTACTATGAGAATTACTATGAGCTTCAAGGCTAGGAGTTGGTGCCACTGCTTAAAAATATTTCTTCACTGCTCTAAAATTCTGAAGAAGCATGCAAGCCTATCTATCAGCAGCTGCACCCAACACGCTCTCACACTATTGCTGGGGCACTGCCTTCTTGACAGCAACACTGAGAAGAGCAACATCAGAATGACCTTTTGTAAGATAATATATTCTACCCTTCCTCATCATCCTCACCGCTGGGATTTCTCTCAAATGATGCACCAAAGTAATGATCCTGTGTCTCCACACATCCATGTTTTTAAGCAAGTTAGTTAAATTATTTAAAATAAAAGACTAATTTAAAAGGTAGGCAAAGGAAACAGAGTAAGAACCATGAATGCTGCTCAAAGAACTGAACCCGCATATTTGCATGGTGTGCATCATTATTAAAACAACTTCTTTGCTGGCCAAGCACTCTAAAGAGGTGGTACTATAACTGAGGTCATTTGAGCTGCTATTCACGAAAGCTTTACATGATACATAAAATCCAAACTGGGATATCGAGATGGGGGAAGCAGGAAACAGACAGCAATGAAATTTAGAACTACAGGCATCAGCAAGAGCTCACTTCTTCCTCTTGCCTTCCCAACAACTCTGTTACTTCCTCATAGTCTGATTCCACTGGATGATCAAGACAAAAAATGTCTAGTTAGAACTCAGGCCACTGCAGTCCTGGAAAACCCTGGCTCCATTCATTTCAGTCCTTCACAGAATTCATATTCATTTCACCCATCTCCCTCAGAGTTTCCCAACCATCACATTGTGATGAAGGGAGAAAGGGAAAAAAAAAGATCTCCAGCTCTTCTACAGCTGTTCCACATGCAAAATGAAGAATTAAAGATCACTTATGCCAGAGCAAGGCCACAAGAATGAGCATGGGCTTTCTCTGTTTATAATATTAATTTAATACTCTCAGCTCTAGGAGCTGAGACACTATCTAGCAGTCTATGCTCCAAAAATTATATACATTTAACAACTGTCACATAGAACTGCCACGGAGCAGTGACTGAAACCAAGAGCTTCCTCTCTTCCTGGCAACATCCAAATCTCTAGGTCACAGAGCTATGAGCTCCCAGGTTCTCTTGTATTCAGTCAGGCTTTTGATTGCTTTTTGTGGGGGTTTGTTGAGGTTTCTCTCATTTTTGTTTGGTTGGTTTCTTTAAGTTACTGTAACAGCCTTACAAGATATCTGTCCCTGGAACAGCGTGCAGTCTAACAGTCAGGTCAGCTTACAGGTTCGTGAAAAGACTGGAATGGGAACTCAGATTCACACCCTGTATATATGCATTTACCAATGGTATATTCTTTAAAAGGGAAGAAGTGACCATCGACTTCTAAAATGGAAAATACATCTTAAAAGAAAACCATAGGCATTTATCTTAAAGCCAGTATTCCAAGCTGTGAAAACTATGTGAAAATAGGTGTTTGATATATATTCACCATTAATCAAATCCTTTACTGGTTACTTTCCGTGAGTTCTAGTTCCCTCTGCATCCTCTTAGGAGCTGTCTGACTCAGTAACACAGAATTTGTGTTTTGTTTCTGTCTCTTCATTGGTATGATGATTTCCTTAATTCTTTTGTGGTTTTATTGGTATTTAACAATCTCTACTTCTGGTTGTTGCTATGTCAGTAGAAAGATGCTGAAATCCTTGCCTCAATGAAATCATTGCAAATTGCACTTAGGAAGCTTGAAAACCATTAGCTGAGAAAATACGTCAACAGGATAAGCAAAGATTGTATGGAAAATAAACTGGAATTTGAGCTGCAGATTTCAATTTCACAACTTCACATTATGGTACAAGTACCAGGACTTGAGTGCAGTTGTTCTTGATTTATAACAGTACAGGAAAGATCAAGATACCACCTTACAAAATTCTTTTGGGGCGACACTTTTAGGATCTGAAAGTATTTCAGGATTTTACCTCATTACCATCCATTCTAAACAGAAGACCTTGGCAGTACATCATAATTAGGAAATTACCTGTACTCACTTGTGTGTCTGTTCTTGAAAACAGCCTGACAGCTGCAGAGAGAATGCTTATCTATTTGACATACTGCATGTTAAGCTGGTCAGCTAAATACGTGAACCATGAAACACTGATGCCTGTTAAAATAGCATGTGCTTCAAATTAATCAGCTGAAATCCCAAATATTTTATTTTATTGTATTAACACTTTATAAATAACAGCCACTATTTCTAGTGAGTTCTTCCATGCAGCTAGAAAATGTCATTAGCCATGTTTTGGCTGGGTTCTTTGTCTAATTTCTACAGCTAAGGTGGCAAAAAGGTTATTACAAGTAATAGCAAATTTAAAGTTTTATTAGCAGTAAACTGCAGAAGCTAATGGGGATGCCAACACTAGCTAAAATCATTGTCACAGTTAATTTTGAACTCTTTATTTCAAACTTAATAATAGGAAACTCAATGGAGAGGATATTACACGGCCCATATCCCTCATGAGTGCCGCAGGCCTGAGTAACTTGTTATTTTGCTCATGAGTGAAATAAAATGCAGATTATACAGCCTGCTATCAGGGGCACTGCTTTAATCGAGGGTGCATGCATGGTGATGGAGCAGTACCAAGCAGGTTTCATTTTCTCAAATGTTAGAGGAATGATCTCTGTGGTTCTAACTGTGACTTGTCAAATCACCTCTCCCGTATTATTCCATTTTTAAAGCTCTTTCTGTTCCTTCTTAGATCTTAAAGACTGACCAGGGGTGTTTTTCACTTTTGTCAGGGATTATGTGAAACTGCTTCTGTAACATCTTTGTGCCTGTCCCCTCTGCCATTCATCTGCTTCATAAGACAATGGAGTATCTGTACCTTAGTCAGACTTCATGACGTATGCCAGCCAACACAAACTGCTTCTCTACCCTGAGACATATTCACAACCAGAAATAAATAATACAAGATATACTCCTCCTCCTTACCTTACACTTACTCAGAAAATAGGTGTTTCCATGAAGTGATAGCACACGGGAATTTCTATTCTTGCTCTAAAGTAGATTTCTTTTCTATTGTTCTAATGCACTGGATGCCATAAATCACAATGTTCCCTATCTTGATTTGGGAAAGCTATCTTCATGATTATCCCAAAGCTAACTGTTCCTTTTTATATACTGTACCACTAGCCAGAAATGTCTAGCTTCTAATCAAATTGTGTTTTTCCACTACTTGCTAAACCTTGCAACTTCATTTCTTGAGCCAAAACTACACCTGAAATACAAGCCAGTAACTCACCTATCACTGAAATCAACAGGACTTTTACTGGCACTGGCAGACTTTAGGTGAGGCCTTTAAATATAAAGGGTTGGAAACTTCCTTTTAATTCAGGAATGTGTAACACAAGAGAGTGTCCTACACCTTTCAATCAACCACAGTCAGGACTATCACTATCACACTTCTAGACGATGGCTGATGGCATTCCTGCAAGACTACTAAAGATTCATTTGCCTGCATTCATTATCAAGCTCCACACGCGGCAGAGAATTGCCAAGGTTTTCGCAGCATTGCATGTTTGACAGTGTTTGACAAATTGCAACCCTGACAGTAGGCAACTGCAAGCACAACGCCATGTCCAGAGGCTCCCAGCAGCCCTTCTGTCAGGCGTGCGCTGGACCAGCACCGTGTTCCTCTGAAGCTGATTTAGCCATCGGGACGGGACAACGGCTGCAATCGTAGCACGCAGTGCTCAGTGTGCACGTGGTGATGTGCTGAGAGGGAAAAGTGAGGGGCTGAGACAACGAATGTTTGTTTGTGTCAGAGTTTTTACTCCAACTATTTCTCTAGTGCAACTGAAAGAAGAATTTAGAAATCAAATATCACACTTTTAGAAAGATATACAATAGCAATACTGTAATAGCTACTTCCTAAATCTCTGGGAGCCTATGTTAAGCCACTAAGTAATTAAGTGCAATCAATCCTTGATAACTAAATTAGTCCTAAAGTTACAATTCAGATTTCTCCCGAATTAACTACTATAAAATTATTTTTACTGAGGAGACTATTTAAAGCCCTGTACTAAGAGACCATTAAGGATTTTGTACACCCAACACACGGGCATTGACCCAGGGCGACTATCATCCTTCTAAATAAAATCTTAACATTTCTAATGGCACTAGGGACCATCTTTTGTACCAGAATCTCTGGAAATGACTGAGTCTGAGTGTATGCTCATAACTGCAGCTTTCCTAAAGAACACTCTTTCTCTCCCCACGATGTGCAGGAGATGACAAAGAAGATGGCTCCTGTTCAAAATGCCCCTCTTCTGAAAGAAGACAAGACAATGACACACTGGAAATCAAAATTTTCCTTCTCTAAAAAGGGACAGAACAGAGTTTAAGAGGTTACCATAGTTTCATCTTCTTAAATTAAGAGAGAGAATTTAGTCAAGAAAAAATTTAATCCATTGTTAAGAGTTCATTTTACTTTTCTTTGGTGACATGTGCTTTTCTTTGGTGACAGGGACTTCGTGCTTTCAGTGCCTTATTTCTCTTGGGACCTATCGTAGACTTCAAAAGATAAAAGAAACCTATTGTTCAGTAAGCCACTGAACAACGTAAAATCACATTGTAGCATAAGTTTCTTTGACAGGTTGACCTCTAGAAGAGATTTTAGTTATTTCTTTTCATTTTCTTTACTGTGGCTTTGGTGATTTAGGCTAGGATATTGATTTTGTGGCAACACTAAAATCATAATTTTAATTTCAAAGATGACTGTCTTATTGCATGTCTGTTTCTGAAGAGTTACATGAGAATTTAAGCCTTACTACCTTAAACTTTACATCTGCTTCCCACTTTCAGGTCTAATAAAGTCTTTCAATTTGCTTTTCCCTTTTTTTTTTTAATCACACCTAAACACGTGCTCAGGCAGAGGGCTGCAGATCATTTCCTCTTAGTTCTGACTTGATTCAAAGCACTTGCCATATGCAACTCTTCAGCACTGAACAGCCTGTCTCAGCTTTAACCAAAGGTTCAGAGTGCTGCTCGTCAAAATCCACATGAAATGCTTAACAGAATTTTCAGCCATCTTTGATCTGTGTACAACTCAGAGGGTGGGTGAGGGGAGAGAACACAAAACCTAGAATATTACCAAGGCAGGATTTAGAAATACAGTGAGGAAAAATTCTGTGGCTAATATCCAGGCACACTGATTCCTGTCACAGCACTAAGAGTAACAGCAGAGATTATTTTTTTCAGAATTCCTCAAAGTAGTTCATATTGCAATTCATAAACTTGAAAATCCTAAATTGAATTCAGAGAATAATTCCAGCTAAGCACAAAAAAAATATGGCTTCCACCAAACATTTCCACTTCTTCCTCAGAAGTAATTTCTTATTTTGCATGATTTTATGATAATTATATAGCACAAATTTTTAAAATACTAAAGACTCTGTTTCTCACATGGACCATATGCTAACTAGAAAAAATTTCAAGAACATGGGACATCAAAGGGAAGAAAAAGAAACCAGCAAAAACAACCAGCCAACCAACCAACCGAACTCCCCAGTTCACCAGGAAAAGCACTGAAATTCTTTTTCTGACAAAGGTATTTATTTTCTCAAAGATTCAAGACCTGACTTTCCATAAATGAATGGAATGATCAGTAACAACAAAGATGCTCACAAAGGTCTGACAGCTGGGAGTGAAAAAGAAAGATGTGAAAAGGATGCCAGTTTTACTAATGTCAACAAGTGCCTTTAAATGTAAATAAAATTCGGATAAATACATTTAATTTTTTTATTTTATTATTATTTTTCCTGTATAAGATTTCTAAGCAAGGAATTAAGACAGCTATAATGCTCAGAGTTGCAGCTGATTTTGGACTGGAACCACTGAAATATTTTTCTTATATTTTTCTGTTCAGAAGTAACACAAAAAAAGCAAGATAATTAAAATAGCACTTTTATCAGAAGCTAATTTGTTGAAGGCATCTGTCTTATCATTCAACTGTAAATACACATTATTTTCGGTGGACATTTATTAGATATTTTAACCCAGCAGAAGAGAGAAAAAGACAGAGAACTCTTTTTCTGTAGTTAAATAGAAATACTATAAAATAAATTTCACAACCCACTATTTCTTCAATCATTGCCTAATTTACTGACTACAGTGAATATCTTATACCATTAAAAACAGGGGAATATGTTTAAGTTTATATCTGTATTTCAGTTAAGTTCAATGTGTATTATGATAACTTTTTTTGCCTGAGGTACTTCCACTACATAGGAAAATTTATTTTTATTTTTCACTATAGTTTTTCTATATCTTTTTGCATTAATATTAAACATAACTGTCCCAGTTTTCTCTCTACTATTTTCTACTTGCCAGTTTCAGACTAATAACCCAGAATTTGGGGACCGCTAGAGGGTTATATGAGCTTTCTGCTGAATTTTAAGTTAACTTAGTCAGATGAATCTTAATTATCATGTGTAGGAAACATACCTCCCTAAGAAATCCTTTGTGGTAGAATCAAAAAGGAGAAGTCAAAAGAAAATTTTAGCAGTTTCCATTTACATTTCATGCAACCTTTTCAGTTTTTGACAGCAAGTACTTTACTATTTACTGCCTTATGACACAGTGTGTTTTGAGTAAAATAAATATAGCCCCCACAAAAATAAAAATCAAAACAAAACAAAAACAAAGATCAAGCAACCAAAACCAACCAACCAAAAAAGAACAAAGAACAAAAGGTTGGGAAAAGAAAGAACCATTATCATGTCCATTTTTCAGTTGAGAAAGTGGAGCAGAAAATCTGGGGGATCTCAGTAACAATGTAAATGCACAGAAACAGAGCTGAACCCTAAATCTCTGTGTATTGATTTATTTCAAATTTATTCTCACATTTAAATTTGGCCCAGGCTTGTGTGCATGGCCCAAACATCCTTGAATTGCTGAGAAAAATATCTAACTTTGCAATGAAACACAAGGGTTTGGTTTAATCTCTAATTTCAATGAACAATTAAGTGGCAACTGGTTAAAACAAGATGTGCACAAATTCTGGGAACACTCAGCACTCATACACTTGGCAGAATTGTGTGTTGCTGGGTTAAGCAGCAGCTGACAAAAATGGCCAGGTTTCCTGTGTTCTCCTCACAAACAGCCTTTCACAGTCCGTTAATCTGTTGCAGTAATCCCCAGTATTAGACATCTAGGTTCTTTACAGTCAATTAGAACACCCTCTGCGTTACAAAAGTTCATGATTTTGTTCTCTGCTAACCAAACAGTTTCTGGTTTTCAGGATGCTGCGCCTTCACAGCACTAGCACTGCTGAATTTCAGCCTCTCTCAGACTTAAAAGTATCGATTTTATTCAGTCATCAGGCCCCGGGTAACATTTGTGGATTGGAATCCTAACAAGTAAGAAGCTGATGGTTGCTATCCAGTTTGGTCATTATCACATCCTTTGTCAGGAGTCAAGGAATCACTGATTCATGCTCTGATTTTCAGGCAGGATTGGTTCTACTCAGACGTCAACGATGTCCAATTCTGTGGCAGTTTCAATCACAGCTATCCATCCAATACCCAGCAAAAAAAAAAAAATCAGTTCTGCTACTAACACAGTCCTTAAGTGCTGCTCTCGGCAAGGTGTCCAGACCTGGATTCATGTTCAAGTGCCTCTCATCTGTGCTCAAATACAGCAGTTGACCTCTTGGCAGCGAAATATCAGGGAGTCAGCATAAACGATGCTCAGACACTCACTCAGTGAGAACTCCAATCAGCTGTCACACAGAGGAGTCCCTGTGTACTGCTACGAGTTCCAAACCACCCGAGGTCAGGAGTCAGCTCCTCTCGGCCCATTTCAAAGGGTGCCTTCAATTACCTTCCATGTGGGACTTTGCTCCTCCCGGGATCTGAGAGAGGGGCCATTCCAATTTATCATGTCTCTTTTTCAAAAACAGTTTGCTGTCTTTAAACTTCTAAGAGTAATGGTCTGCTATCATTTAAATTACTGGTGGGGTTTTTTACAGTTCTGCCTGTTTTCAGTTGTCCATTGCAATTTTTGAATAACAACATTTAGTGGTTAATTGTGATTGT
The DNA here is from genome assembly GCA_013396775.1 of Cephalopterus ornatus. Taxonomy (NCBI): domain Eukaryota; kingdom Metazoa; phylum Chordata; class Aves; order Passeriformes; family Cotingidae; genus Cephalopterus; species Cephalopterus ornatus. The sequence continues at coordinate 195,515 of VZRE01004955.1, forward strand.
CCCTCACTCTAGGCTGTCAAAGGCACTATCAGTTCTGAATCCTCAGGCTCTTTCTAGCTACCATGTTGAGCTGCACAGCAAGTCTGGAAATACACTGCCTTAGGGTTTTGATAAACTATGTATTTTCAAGTCAGCAGCTCCTGCTGAATTCATCTCTGTCTTTAGTTGCTACATATCTAGGCGAGAAGGCCTGAGCCTTTTGGTGAAATAAAAAAAAGAAGGCAATCAAAAACCAATTAAAGTTCCTGTGCCAAGATTAACACCTGTTAATTATTCGAGTACAAGAGACCAGTACAGACCATTGAGTATAGATGTAGTGCATTAGTGCCAAGGTGCACCGATGATTTCCGTGGGACAGACATCCCTGGGAGAGCAGAGCCGGGGAGCAGCCCCGCTCTCCTCAGCCCAGCCCTCCCACACTGCTCTGGCACTGGACTGCCAAGGGACCCCGGGCACTCCGGGACAAACCATCCCTCCAGCTCACACCGAGCTCGCGAGTCCGAGCCCTCCAGGACAAACCATCCTTCCAGGTCACACCGAGCTCGCGAGTCCGAGCCCTCCAGGACAAACCATCCTTCCAGGTCACACCGAGCTCGCGAGTCCGAGCCCTCCAGGACAAACCATCCCTCCAGGTCACACCAAGCCCAGCTGTCACTCAGTACTCAGACATCGTGTGGTGTTGATGTCCAGCTTTCAGCTGACAAAAGTGCAGGTGTTTATTAGGGAAGCGATATCCTAGTGAAATGTTTGCGACATTTTTGTTAAGAGCAGAGGCTGGGAAGGGTACTAGCTGCCAATGCTATTACTTGTAAACACAGAAGCCTTTTTACATTCCTTTCTCTGTAGTATAGAGACAACAGGATGGAAATTTTCAAAATCATCCACTGGAGAATCTTCAAGGTAAACAAGCAATCACTTCTAATGATCTCTTGTAATCTCTCAAAAGGGGGGTATTAAAATGTGCTCAAGTGTACTGCTACCCATTTTTTTCTAATGTCAACTGCTCATGAACACCTCATAACCAATAATAGACAAAGCATCTGTAAAACAGTATGTAAAACAGCATTAGAAAGGGTTTTTTATCATGTATTTATAAAATAATACTGTAAAAATAATTTTCCATTTAAAGGTTTTTCCAAATCTGACTTAAAAGTCATAACATCCAGAAAACACTAACATTCCTATGCAAATATATAACTGTATAAAATCATTAACCATTAATTGAATATAGTAACACTTAGTTTATTCACGTATAATTGAATGTATCCTCAAAAATTTGAACACTTTCATAAATTATTTATGGAGCAGCTGTTGAATTGATAAGGAAAACTGATAAAGAACCTAAGGAAATGGGAATAACTGGAGGACAAGACAGATAGCAAAGGGGTACAGATAGTCAAGAGAATGATCAGCAACAAAACTTTCACGACACAAGAGTTCAAATCCCCTTCCTCAAAAGAGGTGGTGTGGGCAGCAGTAACTGCATACATACACTGGAGGTCAGCAAGGGAAGATCAAGAAAGCAGTCATTCAAAGAAAGTAATAAAATCAAACAGCTAATATTTACATCTGCTGAATTTAGCAATACTAGGTAGCATGAAAGTTTCTTTTCAAAAATCCAACATTTGGCCAATTTTTCAAGACCACCTTTTCATCCAATTTCTTTTGGATTTTAATTAAGGTAAACTTCAGTGTGAACTTTAGTCACTCCTCTGATTTTCTCCCCCTCCCAAAAATAATCGGTTAGAGTTAGGGAAAGCAACTCCTATGGCTTTTGCAGGATAGGCCAGGCTCAGAAGGACCAATAGCAGTGAAATGTCACTGGGAACTGTCGACCTCAGCAAGGTGCAAGTGCTGACAAGTCCCCACTGAAGCTTGAATGCCATGCCAATGCCTAAAGGGCTGGTACCAGGGTATCATCCTGATGGTGCTGGGCTACTCAGATATCCTAAAAAAGACTGAAGAATACACTGCTGCAGCATGAAGTGTTTGGTCCACAGGAGGAGAGCAGGGTTTGCTGGCTTAACCCAGGAGGTAGAGGAGGAACTCACCCTGGACTGCTCACCTTAACTGGACAGACTGCATCCAAAAAGAAACAATGGCAAGGCCAAATCAGCAAAGGTAACTCATGCAAAAGGAATACACAGCCCACCTCCAGTAAACAGAAAGCACAATGCAAATATCAGTGGCAATGCTGAAGGACAAGTTCTTGGTCTTTGGGAAAGGCAAAGTCAGACCCATTTGAGCTATTAATCTGCACACTCAGACAAGGGCATGAAAAAAGAAGTTGCTACTGCACAGAAAGATATGTTTACACAACGTCCCAGAGACAGGCTCTCCTAAATAATGTCAAAGACCTTTCTCTGTTTAAATGAAACTGCTATTTATTGCTTTAAGTGGTGTCATTGGGGTTACTTCTTGCTTCCTCCAACTGACGTCAGGATAGGTGAGGAGCAAAAGACAGTTTTAAGACTATGGATTGAACCACAGAATATCCAATAAAAGTTTGGGATCCTTACAGGACAGAAATATTACAGATGTGTTAAGAAGGGAGCGTGAGTAAGACTGAGTCAGTCCCCTGACTTGAAAAGTTGAAGCTCAGAGTGCATTGACAAATAGATAATTTTTCCTCTCTCCACAGACACCACTTTGTAATGACCATGGTATATCACAAGGACTTGCCCCATCATTCTGCTTTATAGGAGACCAAAGACCAGCCCAACTTGATTTCACTTTTCAGTTGTACTGCTCCCACAACACTCTAGAAACCAGCAGTGCTCCTGAAGCATCTTGCTATGCAGCAGCAGAAAACTAAGTTTAGTTTCACCTAGAAGTAAATTTTGGCACCCAGGAAAATCCTCTGGGTGTTTCACCCCTCTTTGAAACACTAAGTCCAAAAAAAGTAATAGATTTTTCAGGGCATAATAAATAGCATCCTGTAAGTATTTTCACAAAAAAATTCAGTCAACCAATATTAAAAAACCCTAACAAACAAAACTTCTATCCTCTTTTCATATGGAAACGTAAAAAGCTATATGCTTGCACAATAATAGAGATTGATAACATTTAATTGGTAAATATGAATTTTGAAGAATTCATTCCCAACCTCTCTTAAGTTGACTTGCTCCCAGTGGGGATTTCTTCTCAACACTACATGAAATATTATAAAAATTGCTGTCTCTTGCTATATTGTTTTTCAGAGAGCACTATCACATAGTTTGTCGAATAAGTTTTTCAGAAATTAGGAAAAAACCCAAAACCTCAATACCTCCTTTCCCAAAAGTTCTACAAACACTTAAAATATCTGTTGATAAGCCATTTTACTTAATGCTAACTGTTCTTGGAGTTTAGCCTTCCTGAATACATTTTATATACCCCAGGCACAATTATTAGAAGAATTAACAGTCATCTGGTAAGCAGACTTCAAGCCTCATGATTTTCATTCCAAAACACAGGCCTTAATGTAAGTTTTCATTTTGCAAGCAGACTTAATAGCAAATCCTTCACTCTCTGTACTTGAAATCTCTCCTTGCTGACAGCAGTACCTAATGCTCCCTTTTCAGCCAATTTATATCATTTTGGTAACTTTCCTTAGGTCTTCTCTCCCAGCCACAAGGTTCATGGATCTGGTTCAGGTCTTCAGGTTTTTTCGAAGCACTATTTAACACACTGCAAACAAGTACATCCCAAATATGATTTCATGACTAAGAGTAGAAGGTGAACTGACTGAAGGATATCTCCTGCACTAAATCAATTTTTCTGCTGGTTCTGAGATTTTTTATTAGTAATTATTGAATAGAGATGTTGAACTATATTCTGAGAAGTGTTATAGCCGCCAGGTTTTGTGATGATCAGAGCAATTGCGTCAAAATGGGAAAAGCTTGTGAAATCTGAAAGGGGTTTTTGTGCATGGAGAAACTCTGGATGAAATAACAAAAATCTATAGGCTGAAGAAGTAGCTCATAAAGCACAATAAACTTCTCTCTGAATAGCTGGGACTCATAGCACGGTGGAATTGAACTGGAGGCCTCAGATGATTATTTCCCCTAAAGGATTCTTAGTATATCTTGACTATAGGTTTGAAACAGAAATGTATAGTTTTGGTTCATTTTTTTTGAAATGTTTTAATTAGTTAAAAACACTATTTAAAAATAATGGAGAACAAACTATACTCATGACAGTGCTTGCCTGTATTTCCCATGCAGATATTATCAAGCAAATAATAAAACTTTATACCAAATATCAGAACATTTTCAATCTGCAAACCCTTACTTGGATCTGTGTCACAGCAGCACTTCTGTGGGTCAATTTCAAGAGTTTTTGCACAGAATAAACAATACTTGCATTGGCAGACTTCATTAATCAAGTCGCAATGGTAAGGCATTTGTGGAATTCTACATTTCAAGATCCAAATGTTAACACAGACTATTACATTGAATAGAAAAAAAATAAAGTTTTTGTACAGAAGCAGATGTTTCCCAAAGATAAAACTTTACCTAAATACAATTGTGTCATTTCCACCACATTTGAAGGTTAAGTGGAAACTGCTTTCAACATCCTTAGCAAGAATTGCTCCTCCACAATTTTCCTCTCCCTGTATGTGAATGTAATTCATATCAGAACCTAATATAAATTGTAAATCACGCAATTTCCGACAGAACTATGATGAATACACATTCAAATAAAAGAAATAAGTGGGGGAGCAATATAGTCCCTGGAATTTAACACTCTGCGGTCAGAAGGTCACATATGTTAAGTTTCTGATTTATACCCCTATTAAAGCTCTGATCTGTGGGAAGCAGGATAGAAGCAATGTGACTCATTTTACAAATAAAGAATGTATTGTTGTTGTTCTGTACATGTTTTGTTTCTGGGTACTTAATGATAACAGTGTATGAACTGCAGGTGACTATAATAATGGGAAAAAGATCTTCATCAGGAGACATAAATATTTGTTCCTACTACTTTTCTCGTAAGTGCTTCATTAAAAGCAGAACAAAATATGTATTTTATGAATGAGTCATGCAAATTAAAGTTCTTCATAATTTTTTCTGACTTCTATGTACCTCTGGACATCAAGTTATATATAGGCTGACCTGGTATTTTGGCTGCATTTACACTCAACAAGCAGTATATAGAGAAAGAAGAATAAGGACTTTATGTACATTGCATTCTTCAACTCAAAATAGTGAGTTATTCTAATCTAAAGATTAACCCAGGTAATTTGAAAAAATCTGGCAATCCTTTATTCACTAGATGAGCCTTCTCTGTGAAACTCTGCAGAAACTACATCATGGCTTAGTATTTGTCCCAACTATTTTGACCTGTGGTAATCTTTTTCTGCCGTACATCACATAGGCACATAAAAAAGTGACATAGTGGCAGTTTTGTATCAGCAAGGTGCTAATCTCCACTCCAAGAAATTTTCTTTGAGAAATAATGAAATGAACACATGTTCTTAACGATCCAGAGGTTATGCCATAGAAACAAATTACGGTAGAGGACAAAAGAAGACAAATGATAAACAGTTGAGCATTTAGAAAAACAAAACAAAAAAACCCCAAATCAAACCAAACTGGACACTTTGTAATGAGTGGAAAGACCTGTTTGGGAATTTTGGGGTTGAGTGTTTTATGGCTGGGGTTTTTTGAGGTAAGCATTCTACCTGTGGCCCAGTAGAGTAAAAAGGCCACTATTCCACGTATCCAGATACAGAAATACCTACACAGATTTGTCACAGCTAAAAATCCTTCCACTGTTGGATTTTTTTTTCTCAGCTTAGTTGATATTGGCAATGGATGCTGAGAAAGTGGCCTTTTTCCTTGCAGTTTCCTACACCAGTTGTGAGTGTGCTTGGCACATTTGATGGGACAGCATTACCTTGGTTATGGCTTCTTCTTTTGGGCATAAATATGTTCCCTATGAGCATATTCCTCTTTAGTTGCAATAAAAAGTGTGAGTCTTATTGTTTGTTTGTTTTCTTTAGGAGGAACAGCTGCAAAGTCATAATTTGCTCACTTTCCACATTGGCAACAAGGAAGCTTCACATTTTTGTGTATTTCAAACAACCTATAAGGAGGGGCTGAGTCACTTCCACCTTGTGGTTTACAAGCTTCACAGTATTTAAATCATATTTCTATTAAAAAGGAGGTCTATTTCATTTTTAATTATATTGAGAATAGCTAATAAATCAGTTTGGGATATATTAAAGAAGTAAAAGTACAGTATCAGTGGGAAGAGAAACACAGCAAGCACAGTTGATGACTGCCTTCTGGAAATCAGGAGTCAGTTAGTGACACCTCAGTCAACAAATAGTCTTTGAGAAAAAAAAAGAGGATGGAAGGAGGAGAGGCTGCAGGAAGAAGAATGGCAGCAGAGAACCTGGAGAGTCAGAAATGCTATAGAAACTTGAATACTCCCTCTTCTCATACACCATAATATACCTCCCTACACCTTCTGTTTGTCTTGCCCACCTGAAACAGTGTTTTGGAACAGGGCCCATCTCTTGACAGAGGGCCCAGTAAAAGTTTGTGGCATGCCTATTCCTTTATCAATATCCAATAAACAAACATCAGTATTAAAACAAGATGCTGTCAGCCTTTGACCTAAGCATCGATGCAAAATTCAGGCTCTAAGTCCTTGTTTCTCTCAAGAAGAGGAAATGATGGTGGAGTCCAGAATTTCTTCAGTGCAATCTACAGTAAATTGTAGGTTAAAGTCCAATTTCCTTGAACACAACAGGAACTGGGCAGCAGGAGAGAGCTTCCTTGCTCAGAGCTTCGCTTTTTAGCAAGTGGTTTACGTAAAACTCTCTTAGTTTGCAGTATAACTGCTGCTTTGGTTGCACTTGGAGCTTTCCTGTTCCTTTCCCGTGTGCTCCAGGAGCATGTCTGCCCTTCCCCTCACACGTAGTGACACCCAGCTGCAGCCAAAGTCCTTCCCCACACTCCGTATTTAACTGCATTTAACTCTGCCTCTTGCAGCTCACTAAGAAACTGCTCCAACAGAATAATGAACAGCATGATACATGAACTGAATTTTTAGGGGTTGTTTCAATGTTTTTTACTATCTCTAAGCACAGATGCATTTAACTGTTCCCTTATTCAGCTTGAACAGAAGGTGGCTGTTACATTTAGCAGCTGCACCTATGTTTCTTCCTGTCCCTAACACAACTGTAACAATGCCTCCCCACCATTTCATTCTTTGTTGAACATTAGCCTTTATATTTTCTGCTCTACAAAGGAGAGTACATTTAGAATACTTCTTTTATACTCATTTTCATAAGTGGAACAATGTCTCAGAAATGACAGGTTTTTTCTTCTGATTTTTTTCTGTGTGCCATTAGCACACACAGAGAAGCTGGAAGCTGGAAGCATTTTCAGAGGAACCAGACATGGCTTGGCAGAGAACAGATCATCTCTTACAATGGATATTTCCACAATCTCTCCACCAACTTATTTCTTAAAATTTGCTGGGAAGTCGACTGTCACCTTCTATGCTACAGCTACTCAGAGAGTCTCTCCAAACCACCGCCACCCTGGGCTTTCACGCTGCACACTGAGCACCACATCCCAGGTGTGAGAGTTGCTCTCACCTGGCAGGTAAGCCCCACCCCTCTTGGGTACAGAGTTTCTAAATGAAGAAACTCGGACAACGGCAAATCAACAGCCCTTGGTGAGAGTCCATGATCCTGCAAACAGCAACTAACCTTGTTTAAAATCTTCAGCCTACATGTGGAAGCCAGCCAAAACTACTACAAAATTGACACTCTTCACTTTCACAGGGACTTTCAGAAAAGGCAAAATTAAGCTACATTATTTATGTTTTATGGGAAGATTTATTTAAGGTTTAAAAATCCATTTGGATAATAACACTGATTTTAATAGACTGACAGATGTCTCTTCTAATGTACAAGAACTATCTATTCTAATTCCAAGAATAATCACCTACAACATATGAAACATTTAATATTTCCATGGTTTTTAGTCTTTGTCTGTTACTTCATAAAAGTTTTCAAACCCTTAGTAAAATGTAACTGTTTTTCTTAAATGTGTTAACAACCCACTGAGGTCAGAGAAGTGCTTTCTCTTTGAGCTTTGAGAATGACATACGTGAAATGGCATCTTCAGTCTTCTGGCTTCTTGAATTGCTGATGGTTCTCGAGAGAATGGATCTGTAGTCAGATAACACAGCAGGTTTTGGCTGCAGCAGTTCTAAGAAATCTGTTACAACAGGGAGTGTCCATGCTGATGACAGCGGGCTAATAGGAAAATGACTGTTTTAACAACGAGGTTAAGTCTCTGAGCTCTGTGTGCTCTGCATTTTCCACGGCCAGAAAGGTCTCATGAGCTGGCAAAGCAGGGAGTTAGTAAACTTTATGACTTCAGAGACACATCTAGGACATAGATGGAGCCTTACAGAGTGCTAAAAGCAGCCAGCCCTAAAGTTTGAGTGGGAAGACAGAGCTCTGCAGGCTGGGGCTGCAAATAACCAGCTACCACAGGCCCCTGCAGCAGCAGAGCCCACGGCACACAGCAGAGTAACCTGCCTCCGGGGTGCTCCTTAACCCTCAGGAAAGAGGAAACAAATCTAAAGAGACACTCAGTAGTGTAGATGGGTTTCAAAGATCAGGAAGCACACCTATGGAACTGATGTTCATAATACAGTAAAATAAGAATCATGGAGAAGGATGTTTAAATGTTCTATTTAAAATCGGAAAAATTTAAATGAATTTCAGTATTATAAATTCCTTTCACCTTTGATACACTGTATATGAGGCACTATATCATGGAATGCATGGTAATACCAAGTAGAAAATAGAAATTACAGCCAAAAACTGCAGTGGTAGACATTAAGAAATACTAAACTTCATCTCATGGCTTGATTTCTTTTTTTTAAGACAAAAAGAGCATAAAGCTCACAGAATTCTAAGTAAAAATATATAAGGTAAGACAAAAAGAGATGTTTCAATCAGAACTGAAAACCAGACAGAGAGTTTGGTCAGAAGATGTATAATTTCTGCTGTCATAACAAAAAAATAATGGTGACAAGCAATCTATACCAGAAAAGAAACATGCTGAATTGCATGCTGTAAATATATGTCAAGGAGGATACAAACGAATCACAATTTTAAAAAGAGGACAAAATCTCTGCAAAACAGTCCAAATTGTTTCTGTGCTAGAAGTGACCCCTTTCTACATCTGCTATCAGATCTGACAGCTCCAGTTGCCAGGATAATATATCTAGCATAAGGAAGGATTTTCAGAATCATAGTAATAATCTTTCTGCAACTATCAACACCCACAGAATTCACTTTTTGACATCCACACAGACAAATGTAAAGGAAATAGGACTTACTTAAAAGTAAAATGGCCATATCTAGTTCTGATTGATTCCATGGCTAAAACGTGCTAAGACAAACTAAGAGAGCATTGTTAAATACTCAAAACCAAAGAAAGAGGAAGTTTGTTTGTAATTAGACAAGTCTCACCACAAGTCCACAATTTAGCTTCAGGGAAAGTAAACACAAACATAACACTGTCTACATGCCCATCCTAAGACCTGAACCCAAAAGTTCTGAGATGTCTAAATCAGGAGAGGGTTTAGTTCTGTGTACAAATACTAATCCATGGTTTCTGCATTACATTACAGTGCAATGGTACGATGACTTGGCTTTCTTTGACAATATGTAGCACATCTTCTTCCATATATTTCCATACATGCATTGTCATAACACTTCTGTTGTTATCATGATCTTAAGCATATTTTGAGACTTCAAACAAAATCTTAAAACCTGTGGTATATTTACAGTACATCTGTCACTCCCAGCAAGTCTCAGAACTTGGCTCTTACATACAAACAAAATGTTACTTACCTCTCTCAGGCAGCCAATAGAATCATTCATGAGCACGGAAATATATGTACTTATTTTCAAACAAGATAGACACAAAATTAATAACATTTAACTACAGCTTTTTTTAAAGTAGACATAATGTCTTCAAAATGGTACTAGCCCATTCCTAAGACAAAATTCACTGTCAGTGTTAATAAGCTGTTTTTAAGATGCCATTAATTTAAAAAACATCAACAAACAATCAAAATTTTAAAAAACAGCAAAAAAAACACCAAAATGCCATTAATTATCTGAAGTCTGAAATTCTTTCAGTCTTCACTATGACTTGTTCTGTAAATCCAGATGTATCCCCAGATACACATGAAGCCAGCTCATTTTCAGTAATACTTCTCTTTAAGACGAGTGCATTTGTCTTATGCTTCCTAGTGTTCCCAAACTAGAACATACAGTAGGAAGAAGCAGGACCTTTTCCTCCATTCCTTCACAATGCAAAGCTTCAAGTCTCTGGGGACTCCATGAACAAGAAGAAAACCAGCAGATCCTTAAGTGAAGACAGCCTCTGAAAGAACCAGAACTAAACAACGAGAGAAACTCTCTTATGGACTAATCCATCAGGAAGATAACGTGAGTCATGTTCTGGCAGACTAAGCTGCAAAAGCCTACACAGCGAAGACCTGGTGCCAGCCATTTTGGGCAAGGCAGGCATATTTTCATTATTCTGTCAGCCCAGACTTGCCACAATGACAGAGGGGGAAGCGAAGTGGTTACCAAGGCAGCCTTGAATACTTCCCGTGCGTGCAGTTCCTCTCTCTGTGCCAGAGGAGCTTCTGAACAAAGACAAATTATCTTATGACAATGGAATATATCCAGTACCAGGGGGCTTGGCAACAGATAGTCTGGAACTATTGAACTGCCATTTTCAGGCACATTAAGAGTTTGAAGGGATATTCTGTGACCTTAAGAGAACTAGGAAGGTTCCAGAAAAGCTCAACGTTTTGCTGATTAAATATGAAATAGCCTTCCAAGAACATTCAATATCATAAAACAAGAAACAACTGAACACAAGCCTCTTGAAAAGGCATTTAAGCTATTATGATGCAGACCTTAAAACTGCTTAGCAAGAGATCAGTCTCTTTCAAATTCAATTAATATACAAGCCTCTTCAAAATTAAGACTCAAAAACTTTAAGCTATGCATGATTTACCATACCATGAATTCTTTCCAATTCCAGCAGATAATTTACTGATCTATGACAATATCTTAACCAGTAAAGAACTTCAAATCATGCATCTTAAATGCTGTTTTCAAGGATTTGCATAGTGTGGATGGTCCCCAAGCTGTTTTTGTACAAGTAAATATGCACAGAGGAAGATCCAAGTGCTTGATATCTACCCCATTCCATGAGACCATACGTGATTGGAAAGGGTGACAGAAAAGACAGGAGAAGAAACAGCAGCTTAGAGACACAAAAAAAGTTTATCTATAAAGAACAGGGAAGACTTGACAATAGTGCAGTTCTTCAGGCCAGTCTGAACTGAAGAGGGGGTAATTTGAGTGCTTTTAGGGAGAGCCTCAGTTCTGCCAGTAACAGAGTGCCCGGAGGCCGCACACCCTCAGCATGGAACCAGGGTGTCCCTGCAAAGGCTGCTGCTGCTGAACACAGCACAGCTGTGGGCAAAGAGAAAGGGTGGGAATGTTCTTGTTCAACTGAATGTGCCAAGCAAAAGTTAATAAAATATGTGAACTCTCTCATAACTGCCATGGAAACAAGAATGAGGTACTCACCTCAAAGAACAAACCTTTGTGGTAGAGTATCCAGCATATATCATATCCCATTTCGGATGGATATCTCCCTCTGTGTTTGCACGGCATACTCTCATGCTAGTCTTAAAAATCAAAGCTCATCCCAGAACCATACAGAGACTGAGTTTCTTTTTAAAAAATGAAAATCTAATCTATTAAGAGATTCTTTAAATGAAACAGAATTCTGAATTCCTCTGTTTTGGGACAGTTCACTGAAGATTTAGAGCCAGAAAACAGCATGGAAATTATTAAACTGAAAGAAAATTGCACTAATCTGGCTTTCATGATAATTATAATTGAGGTGGTGTAAGAGTAACTAGCATTAGACTCTCCTATAAATTACGATATTCCGAGGGAATAAGTCACCAAATACCAAGAATATTTTGTGCAGAAAAAACTCTTTATACAAGAACACAGAATATGAAATGCACAGATACAACCCACAAAGATTAAGATGTGAAAGCAAATTCAAACCTAACAAAAGAAACATCAATGGAATAAAACCATATGGAAATTAATTTTGTCACAGTAATGTACAACTGGAGAAGGCAACAGTGACTTGCACAACATGTTTCTCTGAAATAACAGAGCTCCCTGCAGCCACAGGAAGGACAGATGCAGGTACCTTTTCCTTCTCCAATATATCTTTCAGTAAAGAAGCTGATCTATGTTATGTCTCCTTTCTAGAAACAGATACAAATACAACAGGTGTGGACAAGAGGAAGGCAGCATACACATACAGCAAGGTAATTATAAAACTACAGTGAGAGTTTCACCTGCTGAAAAAGAGATGGACACGGGCCACTGGCTGCTGTCAGACAAAACAACATTCACACCAGCAGTTCAGTTGAACTTACAAGAAATATCAGAATTTTGGAAACGTGGTCTGCAAAAATATACCCCAAAATGATACTATATCCAGAAGAGACCTATTAAGAATAAACCACATTAGAAAGCTAAAACAGTGATCACCGAGCAGAATCTTGACAATGTGAAATACCCAAGGAAGTACTAACGAGGTGCACCAAAAACTGAGAAATGCTATAAACAGTAAAATGTACACAAATTAAATCTAATCACTGTAAAGTATGATACAGACATCAGACTAAAAAACCTAAAAGTAAATGAAATTTTTAAATCTGTACTGAGATATGAATGTTCAAATAATGTAAAGTGCTTCCATTTAGAAACTAAGATAAAAGAGAACAAACTTGCACAGAGGGTACTCGAGAGTGATTTACAGATCACACACATTCACAGTGAGCTACTCCCCTGGGTGTGTTTGCAGAGCACACAGTAGAAGGGAGAGTATAGAAACTAAGATTTTTAGATCTAAGTTTAAAAACATATTTATTGTCATTCAAAGCTAAGTTATTCATTACTTAGCCAACATATTAGTGCAGACAATATTCTCTCACTTCCTCTGGGTTTTCTTTAATCTTATCTGGATTTCTTTCTGTGTATTTCCAAGTAATCAAAAGTTACAGGCTAGATATCTCTCGAGTTAAAAACATCCCTAGTGTTCCTGCTGTTTCTCTTGTATATATTCTTTCTTTCAGTGAGTCTCTAAACCAAGGATTAAAGAAAAAAATCAAATAAGGTTATTTCAATCAGACAAAATCAGCAATTTGATTGCTTCCAATGTATTAAGTAAACACTGCTCTTAAGATAGAAATGAATACAAGTTGGCATTAATAAGGATAGCTCAAAATTTAATGTTAGGCATTCTTTCAGTAGATGTGCAAATTCAGGACTATGGTAATGAAGCAAAAGTCAAAAGCATTTAGCTCATCTTTCAATAAGGAAAATTATTCAAAAAACTTCTACTGAAGAATATACCAAAACAAACCCAAATATACTCACAAGACGTTCATAAATAGAACTGTTGAGGAATTTCTGACTAAGCTGAAAATGAAACTTTGTCCAACTGTAAAGTGTTTTCAGACCCGTCACTGATTGAACAGTGCCACCAGTGCCCTGGCAGAGCACTGACCTGGCTGCCAGCCAGGCTCCTGCAGCTCTGGCCCCCCGTACCAAGGGCGGTTTCCTGAGAAGCAGGGGACTGAAAGTCCTCACATCCCCAGAGGGAAGTGCCAAAACCCTGGACTGGAGCTGAGCTGAGGCTATCAGAGACGCCAGGGTCCACAGAGTGCAGGGAGGAGCCTGGCCAGGAGGATGTGCCAGCCCCACCACAGCACAGCTCTTCCTCCCCAGCACAGCGCAGAGTGGGGCCCAAGAGCCGCGGCCAAATCCACTGCTGGCAAACCTTCAGATCTCAGGGGCCAACACTGGAAGCCTTGGCTGTCCAGCTGTGCCTCAAACTCTGGCTGCAGCGACACAGAAATCCACAGGGAAATTTCTCTGCAGAAGCATGACTTTTTTGAGTGGTGGTTAAAAACCTAAGTCGTGTTGTGAATAGGCCATGACTCTGTGGCGTGGTCAAAGCGTATTTGTTCTAGGTTCAAACTGCCCAGCTCAGGAACTGCTGAGCAATACAGTTCTGGGACTACCAGCTGACCATGCAGATAACTACCACCTTCCTGGGTGCGATTTAGTCTGCTGCAAAACCTCAAAGTAGTTAACTGCTCTAGTACTGACTGACCAGCTTCTTCTGGACTGCAGTTTTCTCTCTTGCTAATTAACTCAGAGTGGTTAAAACAAGAATCCATCACACTTCTCAGTAAAGACAAAACCTTGATATATAATCATGAGGCTTTTTTTTCTTTTCTCGCCAGAATAAAGATACACATGGAAAAAACATGGAATTTACAGACAGGTGTGAGGGGAAATGAATGGTAGCTGCACTGTTTAGTGCAGAGAAAATATATATGGTGTGTCAACACATGGCCAAGTGTGAAGAATGCACGCCTGCATGTATAAAAGAATATATGTATTCACAGTACTAAGCAATTTGCAGCTAGAGGAGTGCAGCTCGGAGTATCTGTTAAATCCATAAGGAAATCCCCAGTTGCTGTTAAATTTGGTTAAATTTAAACTTCAAAATAGTCTGTAAAGATAGCTCTGCCAACCCTACCAAGTTATTTATTGTAAAGAGGAATTGATAGCCTCATGACTATGTACTGTGGAACTAATGCTAATGCCTTAAGTACTTCCTGGTTTCCTAATAGACCGATTGACCTGTCTTGTTTAGAACTTGAATTTAGTCTTTATCTGTGAGGCAAAAAACAGGCATAGAAAAATTCCCAAAAAACTTTGTCAATTCATCTTTGGAAAAAGAATTTTGTTGCATAATATCAAACAGAATTTCCTGTCTGGCCCATGCTCCTTCTGCACATTTTCCAGAAATCATATCTTTGAATCACTATAGCAACATAAAACTTGACACCTTCTTCAGATTGCAAAATTGGGAGCACTGTAATACTGTCAGGGATTTAAGTGTTTTACTATTTTAGGCAGGTAAGGTTTGGGGGTTGGTTCTGTTTCATCGAGTTATTCTGTTTGTTTTTCTACTTTATTATTTCCTGGGACGCTAAAAGAGTGAGTGCTTGACAGAGACACTTGGTTCTGGGCACTTGCTTTCCCTCATTATTTCTGAAGAGGAAAAAAATACCTCTTTTGTTCCTCTTATCGCTTCACTACCTTATCCAAATATTCATTTCTCTTTTAAGAAGAAAAAGACAACTGAAATCATGCAGAAACTATGCCTTATATATTAAGAAAAACATTATCATTCAGGCAAAGTGCTAAGCACTCAGATAATAAAACAGAATAATTCTGTTTCTCGGGTTTTCCATTTCATGTTTTTTCATTTTCAGCTTAACTCGAGCAATTTAAGACAGACTTTCTGTGACAAAAAAGAAACATTTTCTGCACAAAACTTCGGGATTATATTACAAATAATTTATCTGCATTCAAACGTGATGTTTTTCTACAGCGTCACTAGCAAAAAATAAAATAAATGGTGACATCTCAGATGTGTGAACCAGGAGAGCTCTTCTGACTCCAGTGGTGTTTTGCCAATTCCCACATTGGCTGACAGTCTGGACCTTAAACTTATATTACAAAATTAGAAAGAAATAAATTTCAAATACTCTCTCCCCAAATACTGAAACCTCAAAAAAGAAGAAGCCTTCTATTCAAATAATTTTAAAAGAATGTGATAAATTATATCTATTTACCAGTAACTCCATCTGAGATATATTACTGGCAGGGTATTTATGTCAAAGGTGAAAAATCTGCATTGTAATAAATGCAGTGAGACTTTTCAGTTTGATAAATACTTTCTTAAAAGCTTGTTTATTTGATTCATTTTCCCTTTTTTCTTGTCCACAATGAAGTGAAAATTCTACACTCTCATGAAACACCCACAATTGTTTTCTTTTCTCATCCATGTCCATATGGTATGACAAGCTTGGAGCCACAACATTTTCTCATGAGTGAGGCTAAATGCTTGATCATTATTTTGAGCATATGGTACAAATGTTTATTGTTCTTCTATCTATAAATACTTTTTTATCATTTAATAAATGACATAGAACATACCGGCAGCCTCGGTCATACATACAGCAAGCAGGCCTTCTGGGTGTTCTGCTTTGCCAAATTGCACAGGTTTAACCATTACTGGAGTCACCCACAGCAACTGTATTTGTGATTTGTTAAAAATAAAGTGTATTATACAATCTTAATTCCTTATTAAATTTTAAACCAGGCAAAACAATAATTTTGATTTCTAGTTCCAAAATACCTCAGTGCTTCAATATTTCAATCAAACACTGTGTCTTCAGTGTGTGATAAGCACCAGAACTCCCCACCAGCTCTGCTTTGTGCCACTTCCCCTTTGCTGAGTCAGCCCCTCTCACAGGACCTGGCCCAAGAATAATGAGCCTCAGTGAGTAAAGATCCAAGAGGCCAAGGGCTACCAAATCAACACACCACAGCCTACAACACACTGCCAAATAACAAAGGAGAAAACCTGTCTGGCACCTATTTATAAACCAGCAAGTCCAAGTTGTTTGTTATTAAAAAGTGTGTACCAGGACTTCTCTTCAAGGGTTCTCTAGTCGAACTGACAGAATTCCAAATAACTTCGGAGCAAACAGGCAAAATGGGAATACATCCATACCTTTGTTTTTGCAGACCTGGTGTAAGTACTGTCCATTAAAATGCAAAGATACAAAGTTTCTGCCCCAGCAAACATCATCAGAGAAGGGAAAAAATCTCTATAAGCAAAATCTAACAGTCAAGCATAACTAGCCAACACAATGCACTTTCTCCCCTCTCCCAAATTCTCATCCACTCTCCACAACAATGCAATGGCATCAAATCAACTTAAGTAACCTAGAAGGTTATTTCCCACCTCTAATTTCCCTTTTTTTTAATACATGTTACATTCATGCCTTTGAGAAGTACATATCCATACCTAAGGAAAAACAATTTTAGGAGGTGCATTACAGATAAGAGACAAAAACGTTGGCAACCATCTCTAATCTGAATGAGGAAACTCTTTGAAATAGTATTTGAAAACAAATAAACCAAAACCAGTTAATTTTTCCAAAGTCCCACAGCAATTTCAGGGTAGCTGCTGTCAAGAAGAGTCAGACAGGCTGTCACAGAGTAAGTGTACCTTCTGCCTGTGAAGATTGCTAGTCCCTAAGGAAGCCATGATTCCAAAAGTATTTATATTTGAGAAAGAAATCCTTTTTTATTATTATTTTTAATCTTTCATTAGAACAGCGATGTATCATCTCAACATAACTGCAAGTTCTTAGTAGTAGTAATTCTTAGTACTGAATTTCAGAAGCAAAAAACCCAGGTATCAAGGCAAGTTTTACAGGGCAAATTTCTCAAGAGCTTAATCTGCAAGCCAGAGCTATTTAGGTTTACACTCAATGTCTGACAAGTTGAAGATTTTATTGCATTGAGAAACTGGCAGAGTACATACTGAGAAAAATGTGCAAGAGGCAAGGGAGAGTGTGTTGGCAGATTCCTAGTTCATTTAAGGTTACAAGAACAGCACTTAGACATCTCAGTCAAGTATGCAGAATTCATAACTTTCAGCTCAGCCCAGTATTAGGAGTGACCAAATGGAAAAGGTCCAAGAAAGTAACTTTTTTTTTCAGTATGTTTTCTTTTCTCATCCTGTTTTGTTTTAAATCTTCATTCCTTGTTATAGTCTGCTGCAGTTATATGCATAAATGCTAAATATACACAATAATCTTACTACTAGGTAATTACATTAACATTTACAGCTTTAGAGGTGGCACAGGAAAGGAGGGGTAATTGTTGTAAACCATTTTGTTACATTATAAACTACTGCTATTATTACTAAACTATTACTGAAACATTTTGATTTTTGTAAAGAGTTGTGCAGCATTGTGACAAGGGCAAGTTCCCTTCCCCTTTAAGTTCTGTGGGAATTTTGTTCTTATAAGCAGGCCAAAATATATGGCAGAAATACTGCCCCTCTTTGGTACAGAACTCTGGCAACACACAGCTCACATCTTGGACAGACCCTGGAAACGCAGGGGAGCGTGGAAATGAAAAGTAATGAGGGTGGAAAGGAAGGAAACATTCCAAACTTGTCAAGATTCAAGAAATGTTAAGTTTGGGTCCAGTTCAAGTTTTGGGTGAAGATTTAACTCAGTTTTTATTTTCTTCAAAATGTCTGCGTACCCTCTGGGAGTATTCTCTTCCTAGAGAGCTCTTGGAAAACCATATTTTTTCACTGACAAAAGGATCAGCAAATGAACCCTTATGCCAAAAGTTTGAAGTTAAACCAGTTACTGTGGCAAGTTTCATTCCCATGTTTGTTCCTCAAAAAGGATTTTTTTCTTTACAAGGATTTTAAGAGATTATGCAGAACTTGCATATTTAGTGATTCTTCATATTTCCAAATAAGAGATTTGCCTATTGTATTACATGCAACGAAGCAAAATTACTTCTCTATGCTTTAGTTTCAAAGACTCTTACACACTGAAGTTGTTCCTTTAAAACATATTTTCTAAAGACTTTTACAGCTAGAAATGTGCTGCTGATCCAAAACATCAAGAAAAGGAATAGAGGAAGAGGGAGGATCTCTGAATAATTTAAAGCAGCCTCCTCATTCAAAAGTCATTCTCTTTTTAATCTCTCACACTTTGTAGCCAGAGACTTTATGCTGGGCTCTGGCAGAAAGTCAGGAAACAATATATCTGCAGCTTTAGAGCAGGATGAAAAGAAACAACAAAAGGACAGGAGATCCACTACAAGTTGTACTTCTACACAAAGTTTGTTTTCCAGATATTTGCCCACATCCTCAGGCAGAGTCCAACCTCTCTGCACCACATGCCCTCTCCCTCCACAGGGCATGGGTATGTGTGCATATGCACACGCACGAGGACACCCAATGTGCTGTGCTAGAACAGACGGCTTTGATTAACCATTGAGATTTATGTTATTGTTTATAATGAGTTCTACTGGAACAAAAAACTTAAATGGAAATAAATTATGTGCATCATTACCTAAGATAACAATTAATAACCAATTGAATCAGGCCAAAATTCTCCTATCCAGAATCTATGAAAACTCCATCAAACTCTAATACTTTGGGATTTTTTCCATAATCACTATTCAGAAGTCCAGAAAGGCATATTTTAGAGGATCTCATATTGGATCCAGTAAGGGAATAGAGGCCACCTGTCTTGAAGGAATACTTCACAATGATCCTTGGAAGAATCAGATAACCTGGAGAAGAAAACCTTTGCAGACATTGCCTACTTGGAAGCTGACTGCAGAAAACTCATTCAGTATTAGCAGTGCATTAAATTATTAACTGTACCAATCCTTAAGGCCAAAAGTATTCTCAAGTCTTTACATACTATTTACCATTTACAAAGGGCTTTTTTGTGCTCCCCTATTTCTGCCTCTTCTTCCAAAATATCTTTAAATTAAACACATATGAAGAAAAGCAGTATCAAAAACACACACTATTTTCTTTTGCTTAGAATTAGCACTTAGCTCATAGCAACATCGCATCAACATTAAGCTTCTGAGAGACCACCAACAACCATTTCATGAGCCACAGTGTAAATGTCACTAACACCTTTAGTAATGTTACAGAATGCTGTTCCAGTACAGATGTGATCAGATAATTATTTCCCAGGGAACCTGTGACTTTATTCTCAAAACTGACCCAAAAGTTGACTAAGAATAGAGGCCACTTGTGTGGCCTCAACTCTATATTCCATTAGTGCTTTCAAATAACTTTGGTCTATGGCTAATTGGGAAGTTCTGAGCACACAGGTCACTCTGACTGCCATTGCTCAAGCACAGGGCTCCAACTCAAGGCACTGCACAGCCAGCCACGCATCAGGGTGACCAGAAACAGGGCTGGGCTTCACATCTGTCCCAGTGCCACTCATCTGGTGCAGTCAGGTCACAGGAAAGAAACCTAGAAATTCAAATACAAAGCACATACAACTAACTATAGAAAGAATACAAGATGATGGCAAGTACAATCATTTCACAGGTACATCTGCTGTTGCTAAGCACACACCCTGAGTGTAAGCACTGCAGAGCACTAAGGTACCCCAGGGGAAAGCAAGCTTGTAACTACCAGACTTCTGCTAAAAGCAAAGTAACTCTGACTGTTTGAGAAAATCTATTACTATTGTACTTTCACAATACCCTACTGTTCTCCCAGCCACCTGTTCTCTTAGGCACATGTGTACATCTTCAGCCTGAAAATTCTTGAAAAGCAGATCTCTACACACCAATATAGAAAAGTGCATTACAGTCAGACGACATACTCTGATGAAGTCGTGGCAGACTCTAATCCAGCCAAGAATAAATCTGACCACTCTCCAAGCACACTCCAGAGAAGTCCCACTGCCCACCAGGGCAACTCTCTAGATGTGAGACAGGACAGGCGGTAAACAACCATCCCCCCCGGGGCCTCGCGGGCAGAGGCAAAAGGCCCTTTTCAGCTATGCTTTTCTTCTTAATCCAGGACGAGGCAAAGCAGGACTGAATGTTCTGTAACACTCTGGCTAAACATCGTAAGCAGAAACCACCACAAGCTCCCACGTGCTGTAGCCAAAACAGACCACAGAAATCTTAGAGAACAGCAGCACCAGCCATGGAAAATCTGCACCGCAACAACAGTAAGACTGAGCAGACTCCCCTGTGAGAGCTGCACGCCAGCAGGATATACCCAGAACCAGCATTTAGCTCGGTGTTCACAAAGACCCATATTCATCCTTTCAGGGAAAATTCTTGCAACTGCTTTCCTAAGCAGCTGAAAGCCCGTGATGTGGTATCTGAGAGTATGACAAAATATTTTAACTGATTGTACATTATCATTAGACCAGTCTAAACATAAAATATTTACCATTTAAAGATTTTTTCTTGCCAAAATATATTATAATCATTAAATAGCTTTTTCTTATCATCCTTACTGTAGCTCCTATTAATTAGAGATTCCAAACAAAACCAGGGTGGAAGGTGCATTTTCACCTTTTGTCACTAGGGTGAAATATCTTTTCTTTGACCATAATCCATTTCCTCTATTAAATTGTTTGAATCTGTTTCCTCAGCTTAATTGTTGATGCACTTAACTCATGCCTACGTAATTTTCTCATTGAAGTGTTTAACATTAATGTGAATGGTACTGTATCTTCAATTCAGCCAGAATTTCTTTGAGACTACACAACCCTAGTTGACTTTACTTTCCAATGGGCATGCAGTGACAAATAGCATGCACTGTGAGCAGTTAAACTATTCTCTTAATTATTACAGCTGGCTTACTGTATCCCACACATCTTGCATGTTTTAACTGAAGGGCATCGAAGATCTCCAGCTGATCATTGATACTCTTACATTGGCACATAATGAAAATACTGAGTTCTGAAGGGAGACCTTCCTAAATCTCAGCATATGTCTTTATGTTTAAATAATTAAGCTACATCTGAATACACAAAGCAGATCAGAACATCTCTCAGTGAAGTGTGCAAGAAAACTCACTCAGTGGGCAGAACACTTCATAAAAGAAGATAACCTATTTTTGGTTAAAAAAAACATTTTTAATTTGTAATTCCCAAGTTTAATCTAAAATAATAGTACCCTCTCTTGATTTTTTAAAGTCATTATTTGTATATCTGGCAAAATAAAAATACATAAGCCAAAGCCACAAAAGGTGTCCTTTGTCACCTGCACTTTTTTGGTGCAAGTTTGTATGAGAAGCAATCTTTTGTGATGAATCAACTTCGTATCAAATTCTAAAAATTGCTCTGTTCTAAGGCAGCACACTCAATAAAAAACAAAGAAATATTATTATCACAAGAATAAAGGTTAAAAAGCAAATTTTCACTCAATATATAATGCAAAACATTATATAGAACATAACAAAATGCTTCCATGAAGCTCTCAGTTCCTACATTTAAAGCGAATCTAAAGCTGAAATTCATCATCGGTCCCTGTTGTCAGTAATTAGCTGCACAGTTTAGGAAGTGCAACAATGTAGGCATCAAATATCTGAAGTATCTTGATGTTGCCAGCTTGTCTAATATTTTATACTAACTTGATGAGACTGAATAACAACAAAAAATTCTTGAAGTCCTTTAAATAGCAAACTAGCAAACCTTTGACATTGAATAATACAACTAAACCAAGCAATTCAACCGGTATGTGTAGTGTAAACAGTTACACGCATGCTGTTTCCATAACTGGGGAATAGTTTTAATCTTGGAAGATGTTTTCTTTTATGATAAATTTCATAAAAAGTTTAACATAGTAATGTTTTAACAACACAGTAACTTCAGGGACAGCAGAATGTGGGCTGCAAATCATGAAGGACTATCAGGCATGACACGACACTACAAAAGAAATAAAAATAACAGGAGGATGTCATATGGTAGGCAGTAACGACCAAAGAAGGATAGCTAGGACTATGAATCGCAGGTGAAGGTTTCAGATAAGAGTTACCTCCCAGGCTGGATGTGACAGGGACATACCTTGATCCACAGGGTAATTTCGCCAGGATGAGGCCCATTCATTGTTCCTTGGATGTGCTCATCCTTGTTGTGCAAAACTCAGCAGTGCTGGATAGTTGACAGTTGTATTTCTGTTACTCTCTGAAAAACAAAAATAAACAAAAAACCTGTAGAAGTTGACAGACTTTTGAGTATGAAGGTGCTTTTGTGGGCACCTGAAATCTGACAGTGACAGACAGACTAGAAACACTTCCAAGAGGTTTTGTGTCATGCTTGTCCTTCCCAAAGCTGTTCCAAAGACTGGAATGGGGCACAGTCAGTCTTTAGTTAGGACAGAAAACTAAAGCAGCTGCTACGGACCTTCACAAAGAGTGAGCCCAGTAAGATATACTCTGCTACACAAGTTCTTAGGCTCTCCAGTCAATAACACAATAAAATATAACAGCTCCTTCACTTTTAACCACACCACTTGACCAGACAACTCTATGTCCTATTCTTCTTACAGCATATAATTGGCTTTTCGGACCCCATCTGTTTTGTCAAAATCTAGCTCAAGATTTTTATAAATAGAACAAAAACTTGTTAAGAGTAAATGCATCCACTGACTTTCAAAAGATCTGTGTATCAAAAATTCAGCATCATTTATCAATTTAGTATTTCTATTTAAATGAGCATGATCTTATATTTAAAATATAAAATCAAGCTACACTCCTGTAACAGGAGAAAGATTGTCTTATTAAGCAAATGAATATTTGTCTCATGTTGTTGGATTCTCTTCTTCACACAGAATTTAGTTAAATAACAATATTAGTCACAAATTTAAGAGCTTACAAACTACAAATCTTTAGAAATAAAACCCCCAAACTATTGGAAGTATGCAGGATGAAAGGGAATTTAATTTACAAAATGAAGTGTTTTCTCTATAACATTCTTTCTCTCCACATATCCTTTTTCAGTGTATAGATGATATACGTGATATATAATCAGTTATCTATTTGCAAGATGTATTAACATACTCTTTGGGAATCCATGGCTTCTAGAAATATAAAATGAACCACCATAAATAGAAGTGACATGCAAACAAAAATTCACCTTGTCCCAAGAAAGAGATCCATACACAACTCTCCATGCACAGATGCAAAGGAAACCTTTGGGTTTGTGCCCTCCTCTGGAAACACCATCCATGTACCCTTGTCAGACAGAAAAAGGAGGTCAGAATGTCCTGTGAAATCACTGCTCATGGTCTTTATGGAGATAACCCTCTTCCTGCCCAAGACAGGTTACTATTTCTAAACGTTCTCTCTCTACATTATAGGACAACTGGTGAAATTAACTAAGTTTAATCTTCATGTATCTTTGAGACTGGGATCCATCAGCAGGATGTCAACTCTGCCCCTCTGTTAATGCCTCAGCTGGCCACTAGCAGGAAGGCTCTACAGGTTACTCCGAGAGGCAATCAGAATAGTGCATTAACTGCACTCTGCAGTGGAACAGCTCTGTGTGTGTGCAAGGCAAAGGAGTATGTGATCCAGGATCTGAAAGCCACACAGCAAACATCCAGAAGAACTACCTATTTCTATTAGACCACTTTGAGTTGTATTATTATAATAGGCATTTCAGTTTTGTCCAGTAACTTTTATATTGAGCAGAATAATTTATGTTTTGCTAAACAACAGTTTCCCAAGAAAGCATCTGACCATGATTTGAACACGTGAAGTGCACAGAGATGCCACTCCAGTTAGTAACGTGTTCCATGGTAGAGTAAGCGCCATTTACCATTTGCCTCACTTCACCTTGCAGTCCATCATTCTACCTAAACCTTTACAATGCTCTTCTTTCTTCTGCACAGCCAGTCCCTTCTAAATTTTTTTTTTTTAATTTATACACATTAGGCTTTCTACAGTACTCATCATTTGCTTCTCTACTACTATAATCTTGGTAGTTCTGTATCAAGTCTTACCTGTATAATCTTTTAAATAAGTTATAACAAAATGGTACAGAGTAGTCTGCTAATGCCATTTTACAGAAATTAAAAAAACTTCTCCATTTCCAGTTTGCATTTTATGGATTACACGAGCCTCCTTATCACAGCTCTGATCTAGGGGCTAACAATAGGATGCTCACCCACAGTAACCATCTCCTCCACCAGAAACCCCAGTTTTCAGATCACCATTCTCCATTCTCTCACCTTGTTCCTCCCTACAAACAGCATCAGTTGAGATTAACACAGATTTGGTTTTAGAGGATTACACTAGCAAGTTATATAAAAGATTCCAGGGGATTGTCCTCACCCTCCTTATTTCCCAATTTCTTTTTGCCATCACGTATTTCATCAGCAGTTCCAGCACTGAGGTACAGACATGTCTGGGCTTGCGATGCACTGGACAGTGAATCTGTTTCACCACTGTCAGATGGCTAAAATAATAGCTAGGAAAACCTGTCTATATGCAGCCTCAGATGTGCTTACTAATTACATCTTAGGAAAATCATATGAAATTAAGATTGGAAATAAAGTAGCGGTAACTGTGAACCCTCATATTTTACTCTTAATTACCAAACAACTACTGGTTTTGTGGTTCTTGGGCATAGTCACATTAATAAAACTGTTTAATTTGGGAGTCCACTAGGTCTATCCTTCAGTATCTGGTATACATTGCTCATTTTGACAGTGTATTTGTTTCACATTTGCTTCTGAGCACATAGTAATCACTTCTTTCTGTAAGTTCTGCATTTGTAAATAAAGCAGAAAAAGCAGTTTTGCTTGACTGAAAGAGAACTTTTTCTCAGTAAATTTCTTTAGGCACATACAAGAAAAAAACATTTCTGTTCATGCCTTGAGTTTCTGTTGTATGCATATAATTTGTTTATTTAAACTAAATATTTGAAATACAGTATGTAATTAAATAACCCGTAACAACAACTTAATTGTGAAATTCCTTTCTGAAGTAGTTAGGGCAAAACCAAAAGAAAAAACAGGGTATGTTAAGGCCACAGTAATTTAAAAACTCACCTCATTTAAATAAAGAGCAAATAAATAAATATAGAAATTTACACCATTTATATTTATGCACAATGTGTGTTTGTTAACACACAAATTAGTACAAAGTATATTGTTCAATGGCTAGAAATAATGCACACCTACGCTGCGATTTCCCAAGACATGTAAATCACTCTATGCCTGGGCTCCCAGTGGTCAATCTGCCACCTCTCCCTTTTCCCTTTTCCTGCCCCTTGCCTGCCATAAGCTCCACTGCCTATGGCCATGACATCAGTGGAATCTCGGGAAACGCTCTTCCCTTGCCTTTGGCACAGTAACTTCTCTGCCAGGTCAGTGGGTTGGGATGCAGCCCCCTCAGCAGTAACACGGCCACTACAGCAAACGCAGGGGAGCAGCAGGAGCATCCAGCTCGGAAGAGGAGTGATCACCCCTTGCAGTGTGGTCTCAGGTCACCAGGTAAGCTAAAGCTCACTGTGACACTGCATTCGTAAGGAAGTAAACAATTATCTGTTTTTTAAAGCGAACAGCAAAGCTATCTCCTGCATAACAAAAATGCAGGGGAGTTTCAAGAAGAAAGATTAATTTTCTTTAAAAGATTAATTTTCTTTAAACCCCTTGTGGACTCCAAATGAAAGACACTATAAAAACAAACGCGTTCCACCATGAAGAATTTCCTCCAAGCAATGCACTGTGTAAGTAAGATATGAAGAAAGATTGCCTCACTTTACAAACTAAACAACCAAAATCCAGCTTCAAACAACACTGTCCCTGTCTCCACGGTCACCACTCTGCAGTGTCACCCCACACGACAGCCAGCCATAAGCGCCTACAAGACAAAGGCAATACTGACTTCTAGTCCGAATGCATTTTCAAAACCATATGCTTTTCCTTCATCCAAAACATCTCCTTCAGCTGCTTGTTTCCTCTAAACCCTACAAACAAGTACAAGCACCAAAACTCCATTCTATCCATGAGTCTTGCAGGAAAAAAAAAGAAATCTAGATGATAGCACCAAACAATCCCTTATGTATCTAGGACATGTATCTGGGATTAAAATGAAGACTCCCTCACTAATCTGTATCACAGATTCATTTTAATTAACCTCTAGTGTGTTCTGTTCAGTCTCCCCCATCAAAATAGCTCATGGCTACTTTTGTATCAACAGTCTCTAAGAAACAAAACAAAACAAAAGCCATAATGACAACTCAATACATATCACAGTCTAATTAACTCCTTTCTTCAAACAAGAAGCAGAAACAAACAAACAAACAAGACTCAATAATTCAGCAAGTATTCAAAGACCACATTACCTAAAGAAAATACAGTCACAATACGTTCATCGGTCCATGTGACAGGAGGTGCCCGTTCTGCAGAAAAAGCACAACTATCCCTCACTGACTTAAAACACCTGGTTTTCACAAAAGATACTGAAATTTGGAAAGAAAACTATGAAATAGGTAAGAACTGCATAAAGATCACACTTTGAAATCAATCTTCCCTAGACTGTACTGGCTCCTAAACAGTAACTCGCCAAATAGCATCTGAAATGGATAAACAAACAAATTAGGGAACCAAAGCAGAGAATAAGAAAGTGTGTGTTGGGCAAAAGTAGGATCTCAGCAGGTCTGTGAACAAATGCACAAGTAAAATAGAGAAATTCTAACATGGTGTGTTCTAGCTGTTCAGCAGCTGCTCTAGAATCCTTGAGCAAAACTTCATTTACTTTCTTTTTTAATGCTAATGCTGGAAGTGGTAATTACCTCAGCAAATGGTGAATAATCTGATGCAAAGAAAAGCAAACTTGTGCTTTTCAGATCTTGCTGTAAAATCCCTAGATTGGAAATCCAACATGAAACTGTCACTGATGCAACCAAAACATGTTAAGCATAATCTTGTCACATTGTCAACACGCACAAACCATACCTTGCTCAAGTTTACATGGCTAATTTTATTAATTCTTTTTGCAAGCAGCCTATACAATACCCTTGTAGCCGAATATGAGTCTGTGTCATGTATAGAGCAAGCAACACAAGGATCACAACACAGGTTTTGTCACTGCTAAAACAAACTTGTCAATCTGTAATGGTAGAGAAGTATAAAATAACTACTTGTCTTCAATAGGCAACTTTATTAACTCCAGTGGGTTAGCATCACAAGAAATCTGCATAATCACAGCTGATTAATCACCCCTTATGTACAACACCTCAGTCACGCTAGATAATTTTTTAATGCAAAGAATTAAGTAAAAAATTATTTTCTTATTTATTATGTTTTCTTTTATCCAAAGGATGACCTACTGTCAAGAGACTTTTGCCTCTTGGTGTTTTAGTTAGGTTTCCACCAAATAGTTCCCTCAGATGTTTTAAAGGAAAGCACAGCTAAAGGACTGAGTTACTAATTTCAAAATTGCTCAAATTATCACTGCACTAAAATATATATTAAAAAACAAGACAGCAAAGATACGACAAAAATGTTAGGAAAGGTTTGTACAAAGCACAGAAGTTAATGAAATGGGGCACTGTAATAATTTCAGCAGGCAGCTAAGGTCTGTAATGGCAGTAGCTGATATTCTCAAGTTTGTATGGTATGTAATAAGATCTGGTGTTAAATTTGCCCAAACTACCATTGGAAAAAACAGAAATAATTTCTCTTAGGATAACATCCTCAGATGCATACTGTCCAGAAGAGCACTATTCTTCATTAGTTACACTGAAAGACCATCAGATGATGTACGTTCTACCACATTTGCATTAAAAAACCATACAGTTCAGGTCAAACACATACGCCTTCATGACAATGAAAGTTAATTCTTTTTTTGCAATTACTGTGCAGACATGTAAATATTCAGGAATAACCTTTCTGTAATACATGTGCATTGGAAAAAAATCTTACATATATTCACAAGTATTAGTAACTTAATACTGTTGGGGAAAAAGAAGATATTTCTTCAGCTTCTGTTTTGTCCCTAAGATGCAACTTTTTCATAATGTTAAAAATCTTTGATTGCTTCAAATAGTAAGTAGAAATCATAGAATACAGATTATGTTATTATTACTGCTGGATGAAATCAGATATTCAAATTTCAGTTATAGATCTGAGACATCCTCCTCCTAGACATAAACACCTGAATACCCTTCACCATTTCTGAAATTCTTCAGAAAAAACCTCAACCCTACAACAGTGTGGTATAACAAAGCCAATATAGTAAGAGACATTTATTTAGCTGTTGATAGAAGAAAGTTGTGTGGATTTTTCATACATGTTTTACCAGAATAATATAGTTATTGAGGTCAAAATCATCAACATATTGTGGTATTACCAATACAAAATGGGCATTAGGGGCCACCTTTCACATGCAATTTCCCCAGAAGCCATAGTCTGTAAAGCCCATAAATCCTCACTCAAAGCCAGAATGTGCAGGTTGCAACATACAATTAGATCAATGTGCCTACAACAGTCTTGCATTAAAGTTATTCCCAAGTGGCTCACGAGTCCTTGGGTAGTTTCAAGTGAAAAGTGGGATGCAAGCCTAAAGAACTATTATCATTGTAGGTAAAATGCAATTGCTGACACAACTTCAATCATGATTCTTGTCCTGAAATACATATAAATGTGAACTGAAAGAAAAGTTGCATCTTATTGCAGCATATTATTGAGATTTTTATCATCTGGAATCCATATGGGTCACAATGTCTTAATAAACAATAACACATTTTATTTTGATTTACTGAAAATTAACAGGGCAGTTGGGAAAATATTGTTATTGTAAAAGCCTGTTTTGCATTTGTTTGGCAATACTAGAGCTATCTAAGTGGAAAACAAGAGAACCTCTTTCTTTTTTCCCCTCTGTTGTTGATATTAGGAAAAAACAATGCAGCTGGTAACATTAATGATATCCTATATCCTCAACAAAGATGAAAGAGGTCAAACCGAGCTGTAATGGGCTGAAGCATATGAAACAGCCATACTGGATTGATTAGCTTAGTATCCAGACACAGTAAACCCATTTTTTTCAAACAATATTCCATGCTATAGTCCAATAGGTCTGCAAAGTCTCAAGGCTTTGCATAAGGCAGTTTCCTTAATATAGTCAGCCCTAAAGCAAAATGCACTGAAGGGCTGTTTCTGTTTCAGCCTGCCAGACTGGGAGGGAAAGAGGGAGAGCAGACTGGATCACAGAGCATCTATCACAGCATCACACTACTGGCTACTCTGGTGCAAGCATACTGGCAGCCACCTTACTATATAGCCCTGCTTTCAGAGATTTACAATTAAAACTCCATTATAATAATGCCTTCTTGGCAAAAATGTAGCAAGCAAGTCTGTTCCAAAAGGGATTTATATTTTAATCAGAGAAAAATCAGTTCAGCTGTCTTTTTGGAGAGTCAGAGGAGCTGGCTAAGAAAGACAAACAAAACCAGATTTTTGGTGGTTTCTGTAGTTCTTTTGTTCTTCTTGAGGAATCAGTACCATGTCAGTGTAATAAGCATCATGTAATAAGATCCATACCAAGAAATGGGCTTCATTTGACAAGTGATCAACATTGCCTTTAAACATAGTTAACATTATTCCTCTGTAACTCTGTAATCCAGATCCCTGTCTTTCATCTCTTACATTTCATAAGCAAAAAAAAAAATGATTATATCCTAGAACCTAGACTTTACTTCTCTTGGCCCTTTAGAATGCTCCTGACCTCACTGTTCTCACCAGTGCTCTGACCATCAGAGCACTGCAGATGCTAAAAGGCATGAAAGTCAGTAATGCTTTCCTTAAATATCACAAGATTCCTTAACACTGGGCCATTACAGTACAGCTGACTACACAATCGACCAATTAACCTGACGATAATTCAAGAAAAAACTGATACATAACATGCAGTGGTCCAGAAGAATGCCAGAATTTTTCTTACATTGTACAATATTGAAAATAACTTGACTCGACTCTGTTCTTGAGACACTTCCCCTTATCCTGCAAGAGAAATTCACAGCTAATTGGATTTAAGTGCTTCAGATAAATATTACCTTGTACTCAGGACAAAAATATGACAAGAAAAATATAGAGGATCCAGTGTTCCTTTTGATGCTGTTTTACTATGATTTATCCCATGTCTAGAAAAAAACCTGTAGAGTATAAACCACTTACACACACATCTATTTAGAGACCTTCTTTGTGACTATGAAGAACATCATGAAGGCATCTGAGAAGCATACTGACATTCAACTGTTCCATTTGCAACTTGCAAACAGGCTCCATGACCTCTTCCAATAGCCAAACGGTCCGAAAAGCCCCATCAAGCACTGACAGGGTAACCCCGAGAAAATGAAAGGTTTTCAACGGAAACTTTTCAACAGCTATGAATTTCCACCCCTGTTTTTTTAAGTACTTCTTTAATGTCCTCCTGTACTACAGCAACTTAGCAAAGAATTAACTTCTCTTTTAGTGAATGTAACATCATGTTAGAAATAAAGGCACAGAGAGTGACAAGAAAGGAAATTTTCCTCCATCACACAAGATGAACAAAAGTAATTTAATTGTTAAATAGAGGAAACCACGTTATTGGCATTTTAAAAAAATCATATAATACAGCTTCCCAGAAGTCAAAGCATCATAACCTGGCTTCTCTGTTCATTGCTGAGCATTTGAGAAAAAAGGCAGGAGAGAAGAGGGTGATATGTTTTGTAATCCTCTATAGTAACACAGAGGTAAGAGAAAAACCAGGCAATAACAACTCCTGTAGCCCAGTACTTAAGAAAAGGTCCAGGTTACTTTATTTACAAAATAGCTAAATAGATTCATAGCAAAAGCTGACAAATCACAAGTAAAACTTCCAAAAATAAATGTTCATTAAAAAGTTTTAAGCTAGAGGGGTTTCTTTAATCCTTTTGTCATTTGAGCAGTATGTGATCAAAGGCATTTCATTTTCCCATTTCTCAAACATTAAGTAAATATGTGGGCTTAGAAAAGAAATTCATGTAATTCATAGCAGGACAGAAAGTAGTACTTGTTACAGCAAATAATTAAGCCTAAAGTATTAGAGGTGGGAATGAGGGGCACAGAGCTTGATTTTCTAAACAAAGACATGATTAATTTTTTTCAAAGACTGGAAAAAATTCCCCAAACTATTCCTCTCTATGCATCCATATGTGCCAACTTCTCATCACATTCATTAATTTTATTGGCCAGCATGTTTCCCATCTACTTAAAAATAAGCAGAGAGGAACAAATTAATCTCTTTGCTCCACTTTGGTGCTGTTGTGTCTCCAGCCCACCTGAACAAAGGCACCAGACCCCTGCTGTTTCCCACAGGGGCTGAGGAGAGCCGCTCTTCCCGCACCAAGAGCCGCTGGATTTCTGTCCAGCTGCCCTTTGCCTTTGGGGCCTGACACATCCAGGGTCTCTCCCTCCGCCCCCCAGCACGGACCTGGTGGCCCATTTTGGCTCAGCCCAGCGTTTTCAGCTGCAGGAGAGCTCCTGTCCATGCCTGTCCTGCCTGTGCACGGAGCCCGTGGATCCTCAGCTGTGGGCTGGAATCCGACCTTGACCTTGGACTGTCCCATCCGCACGGACCTGTCCCACAGTCATGGGGCTGTGCCTGACCCTGGTGACCTGGCCGAGCCCCAGTTCTGGCCCAGGCCTGCAGAACGGCTTCCCACCTCACCTCCAGGCCTGCCACATCACCGTGAACTTGCTGCTGGGCTCTGGGCTGGCCCTGCCCTGCCCCTGGCTGGAGCGGTGGGGCTGATCCTTGGCTGCCAGCCCTGCTCCTGGCCCCAGATCCCTCGGGCAGCTCAGCAACACCCAGCTCTGGGCTACGAGTGCGGCAGCCTGGCCTCTGCCCGCGACACAGGCACCGGCCCAGCAGCCGCAACGCGTGGCACAGCCAGGACTCAGGATCACTCAGGACGATCGTGAGTCCTGCTCTCCACACAAACAAGAGGGGAAGAGTGGCTTTCACCTGGGCCTCTAGACTCCCTGACCAGAAAAGTCAGGACAAGCCAAGGAAAAACTGTCCTTGGAGCAGCACGGGCAGCCCCAGGGAGCTCTGCCTAGAGCTTGAGAAAGCTCCTCCATGGGCAGACGAGCGGCATTTACCTCAGCTTCTGCACGGCCAGCTGCCAAGGGCGCTGACTCCTCCCTCTGAACAGGGGAGAGAGAAACAGCATATGATTGGGAAGATAGAAGGGGTTTTACCTAATGAGTGCAAGAATACACTACTTTATGACAGGGAATAATCCAAAATAAAGCAAGAAGATTGAGCGAGACTGAAGCAAGAGAGATCAGAAGGTAAGCCTGAATGCAATCTATGGCTGGAATACGAACTACAAATAAATGAATAAATTAAAACAGAACAAAAATCGGTATTAGCAGCAAGGTGGAAGAAAAAATGCTGCAGAAATATTTCACATCTGCCATCAACATCAAATATACAGACTAGTTACAGCCAGAATATTAAAAAAAAAGAAAAGGATCATGTCAATTATAATTAAATGGTAATAAAGGTAACAATAGGCAAAGGGATAGTAAATCTGAAGAACAGCAAAAAGAGGGAAGATAAAATGTCTTTTTAATTAAAATGGATTCACAGTGTCACTAAGTAAGTTGCTCTTTAAACTTTACCAGCCGTGCAATAATAAACTGCAAGAACACCAATAGATCTCTACTGTGCTTCAAGCCTTTACTCTTCCGGCTTATCATTACAAGCTGGGAGAGATCTTGAAACAGACCATTATAGCTGAGATATTCAGCCATAACCCCCCCCTTTTTCCGCTTAAGGAACCCTCCTCCCCTGCCCTGTAGCCAGGATGTCTGTTCCACGCATGTATTCTCCCTGCTGCCGAGCGGGCCGGAACGCTTTCTCACTTCCAGCTTTTACAGATTTGTTCTTCACTCTTATTTTCTCCCTGGAGCAACATTAGCATTGTTTCCATTTCCCAACCAGCTCGCTCCTGAATTCTCAACACCTCCTTCTCAGACAACCACTCACACTGTTGCCTTCTGCAACACTGCAGCATTAACCTATTTTTCCTCCTTGGAAAAGAAACACTGGTGTTCTCTGGAGCACGCTGATTCAGAGATTTGCTCTGTGAATGACTTCCTGAGATTCCTAATTAGGTATGTTGAAGTCACTGAAATCATGGACCTGCAAGACCCAGAGAAAACCAGACCATTCACTTTTCAGCCCACAGGAAAACTTCCATGAAATCCCAAAATAAGCAGCCCAGGGGAAAAGGCACTGGATTTTTTTTTCAGTTACCACAGAGATATGTAGTTTCGCTTGTTTGGTTCATACAGCTGAAGAATAAGCTATGAGTATTCAACTGAGTTGAGACTGACAATTTTCAGAGTCCTCTATGAGTATTTTCAAAGCTATTGCAGAGAAACATTAGGAAATTGTGGTACACGTTATGAATCAAAAGAGCAACAGAAGGATAAATTGACTCATCTTGCAAGGAGAAATGTTAATCATTATTTCTTCAATAAAACAAGTTCCTGCCATTTGATGGAAGCAAGAGGGTATATGAATACTCAAAGATTCAAGAGCAGCAACAAAAAGGTACCAGGGGTTACAACAAAGAAGATGATTTTAAAGTAAACAAGGTACAATACAGCCAGTCCTGTTGGAGAAATACTGCAACGGCAGGTAATCTACTGAGTAAGTCTCCTCTCCTGAGATTTATGCAAATGGAAAACTGGGCAGTTTCACACAGGATTTATTATGAAAAGCAGCCATGGCAGGTGAATGCTAAAGTTACTGCTCAAGATTATTTTTTCCCCAACATCACTGAGGAAAACCCAGGATATCCTTATGCCTGCTCACAAACACTGTTTGTAGTCTTGCAGATTGCTCCATTGTTCTCTGTAAGCAGAGCAGCCTGCTCCCAGACACTGTGGTAGGGATCCTTCTGCAAGCTGGGAGGCCAAAGACAAAGCTTTGAAACTCTTCCTGGATCAACCGGATTTCATACCTGCTGCTAAAGCCTTTTGAACTTCTGATTAATCTTCTTTGAGCAAAACTGCAGTCAGTACTCGTACCTCAAGGGCAAGAAACTGTTAATGCACTCTTTCAAGAGACCTGTTGTAGCTTGAAATCTCAAACAGCAGACCTTCTCCCTGAGTAGCTAACACTACTTTTGGCCTTTCAGGCTTTAAGGGTGTGGTTTGGGGATCAATTTAAATTGATCTAACTGTGGACCACAGCCAGCCAGACAGTCCTGTATCTGTGCCTATCAGGTTATGGAATGAGTTAGCATAACTGAACATCTCGTTTGCTGGGATAGTTTTTAGTCAGATCATTTCCCAATCCAAGCCATGGCATGACAACAAAGAGAATGGCCCTAGAGAAGTGGCAGGAATGTGCAGCTGGCACTAAGGTCAGCACGTGAAGCCCAGACTTGGATCTGCTTGAACTTCCCATCAAACAGCAACCTACACTGGGCATCTGGGTGGATTATTAATATGAGATGGAACAAAACATATTATTAACACTAAAATCTGTGCATCTTCATCCCCCAAGGATCCTTAATGATTTCAGAGAAGCTTTGAGCAAAATGGCAGTATTGTGGTCTGACAGCAGCACTGGTTCATGACGTGCCCCTCAGGTCGGTGTGCAGAGCACTGCAAGCGGCTCTCTGCAGGGACAGCCCCGAGGGAACCCCTGCCCACACTGCACACACCACAGAACACAGCAAGGGCTGCTCCAAGGGTCAGCTGCTCAGGACCTGTTCTGTAGGTATCTGTATTCATTTGGACATGCCATCCTCTTTTTATTTCATGTAACTTGTTTTTCTTGTATTACCACAAAACAGTAAAGTAAACAGTACAGTAAAAGTATTTAGTCTGTTTGCTACTTTGGACTTAGACAAAGATAATGTGAAATTCTTTGAATCAGCTCTTCCTTAAACTCCTCTTCAACTTTATAAGACATTTTTACATTGTCTATTTTTAAAGGAATGAATAAATGATGGAGTAGGTATGTCTTCTTTTTTCAGTAACTAGACTGCTGTTATCTAACTGGTAATCATGTGAAGGTGAAGTTTATCCATATTTTATACTATTTATTTAGTATATTATCTGAATTTTTTTCTCCCTAACACAGTGAAAGATGCAATGATTCCAGAAGTCTTTGCACATGGAGTTAATACATTGCCTGACGACTCATCAAATAGAAACAAGTAATAAAGCTCCAAGTGTTTAGTTAAATTTAATTTACAACAAAGCAAAACAGTGTTTATTGGAACAAAAAAGGTCATTAGTGTCTTACTAGGAAGCAATTAAAATAACAGATCAAAGCCATTCATCAAATCACAAAACAGATGCTAAGCTTTACTGTAAAAGATTTAGAAGCAGTTGTGCATGTAGCAGTAGAAGTCCACAAACTCTGTTGCACCTTCTGTGACCAGAGAGAAGTTGCTGGAAAACAAGATTTATCACATACTAAATTTAACTGTGATTCTCCAGGTCCAGACATGTTCATCTTACTCATGTGGAGACTCAAAATGAAGGCATTGAAGAGAATGAGATTCAGTTTCCATATTTCTGTATTTTTGAAATTAAAATTATTCTAACCCAAAGAAAATATTTATCATGCTCTTAGCAAGCTATTCAAACCTCAACACTGACTTCTACTTCAACAGTATAATGAAAACCTCAACTGTCAGTAGAAGACAATTCAATTTTAAAAAAGTCTAAGGTTTTATCAGTTTGAACAAGGAACCTGTCCTGTACATTCTCTCTTCAGTACTGGACTGAACTGAAACACTCTTATCCTCCTAAAGTTCAGGTACTCCAATTGTCTCTACAAATTTTAAATAAGTAGTGAAAAATAATTGCACACAAAAAGGAAAGGAAATGTGGATATTAGAATTCTGTTTCTATTAGTTTCTCTGTTTCGCATATGAGTTGCAAACCACTGTTCAAAGTCCCTGCTAATTAACTAATACCTCATGTCACAAATTTAGGAAATCTGTCAATAAAAATCTTGAAATCTCTTCTTAGGAGAAGTTAGACACTCTTTATATGTACATCCATGTCAGATTGAAAAAAACTTATTTTTAAATATAGATCAACCACTGTCTTGCCACCAGATTTGTTCAGAAATTAGTGTCTACCCGCACTGAACCAAGTCAGCAGCAGCGTGAGCAACCAGAACTGGAACCAGAACTGAGCTGCAATAAATAGCCCCGGTTCACTGTGACACAAGTAGAGCTGCCCAGGAGCAGTTGTTCAGTTTGGTTTGGTTTGGTTTTTTGGGAGGGGGAAAATTGCCAGCCCAAATTCCCCGATTCAGCTCAGTTCAGCTAAGGTCAGCTAACAAAGAAGATATTTCTGAATGGCTCTGTAGGTATCAGGCCAACTCAGTGTCAGGGGTGCCAGGAGACGTGGATCATACAAAGCCTCCTAGGAGTTCTTTTCCAGCACTGTTTCTCTCTGGGTTCTCTCATTATCCGGTGTATCCTAGACCTCCCTACTCTGGATAAGAGAGCTGACTGCCTAACAGGAAAAAGAGACCCCAAAGAAGCAGTGTTTACACTGGGGGAAAAGATTTTCTCTTAGTCACTGGGGGGATCAGCACACAGTCTAAAGCCACTTGTCTGCCCCTGAATTTATCATGTGAAGTATAAATATTGCTACTGATCATAAAGTTAAGTGATAGCAACCGTCAATTCTACCCTTAGGGCAGCTCCTCTGTTAGCACCAATAAGCAGCTGAAGACCCTCCTAGTGAGGATTCCCTGCTGTTTTTCACAAATTCTTAAAGATGAATTGGGAATTTGTTGAAGGATGCCCTGAAGCGCATCAAGTGGGATTCTCATTAACAAATAACAAAGGGAAACTCCATATGCTCTGCAAGCAGCTTTTAACCAAGCACAGGATTACTAACTGACTAAGAGACAAGAGTAGAAACTTCCTAACTCTGAACAACACTACTATTTCACCTTAGTTTCCCCTGAGCAACCATGCTCTATACTCAAACCCTGCAGGAATGAGGTTAACCAACTGGGCTACACACAGAGTCCACTTCAGTGTAATAGCAGGACACCTGACCCAGTAATGGATATCTGTGGGAATTAGCCTGGGCACCAAAAGTAGTCTAAACATGACAGTGTTCCATATCAGCTAATGTATTCTATTTCCTAGAAAATTCAATTATTGACTATGCTAAGCTGAGTGCTGCCACAGACAGATCACTTAGGGTATCCAGCCTGGCTTGTTTAAAATTAACTTGGGTATCTGGATACTAAACTGTGCTGTGTAGCAAGAGGAACAGGTAATAGAGTTCAACTGTTATCAATGTAATGAGACATTAAGCTTTTACATCACAGGTTCTCAAGACCTTAATTAATAATAGTCACAGTTTCTTAATTTCATTTTGTAACAGTAGGAATTAATTTTGCTCTGCATTAATGTAATCCATAGGCAGCAGATATCTTTACCAGTGTATCTTGTTACCTATGAAAGGAGATGATACAACAGAAACACCTTGCACTAGCCTAACTTAGGTAATGATTCACTGGAATGAAAGCCAGTGGTGGAGGAGGTGCTGGAGTAAAACACAGCCACATAACTGCTTTGTATGGAATCTAGCTTTGACAGCGTACCCCAACATCTCACTGCCCGATAACTTTTCCCTAATACTTCCGGTTCTTTGCTCTACTCACATATGCTTTCCATACAGGATTTGGCAGATTTTCATAAGCATCTTATAACCAGCACACCTAATAATGGTAACATGGGTTAAGAAGAACACAAGTTTGTGGTCTTCTTTTAGAAAGGTTATCAGATTTCCTGCTTCTGAAGCATTTTGGTGTTTTCTGGATGCATTGGAAGCTTTTGAATTATTTTGTTGTATCTGTGGGAGTTCAGTCTTTTTGCTTATTGGCTGCCATCTTGCATTTCAGCCCACTGATTGACAGAGCAACTAGAATGTACGAGCAGAAAATCAATAATGCAGGACCTCCAGACAGACCACTGCTGCTCTTAGAAGTAACTGGTTTACTGGTCGCAGTGTCAGTTGCTGATCAGAAAATATAAAACTAGTCAGCCATGAATAGAAACAACGTAAAGACAGATGCACTGTTTCCCTGCTTGAAAGGGTTTTTATATTAGTTCCCTGTGTTTAAATTCTCTTGTATTTTCCCTATAAAGCAGACTGGTGAAAGGATGAATGGAAAAAAAAAAAAAAAGAGGAAAGGGAGGGAGAAGAAAATTATTTTAAAAGCTGTGCAGATTTGTGTGCTCTTGTTTTTCTATCACCATGCTAACCTTCACCCCTCCTTAAGCTTTAGGGATTCTATATGTAAATTTATTCTTTAACATACCACTTTACTTGTTCCTGAATGAGTGACACTCATCTAGCATCCAGACTCACTGCTTACCAGTACAGCATTTTACAGCTAATTCATTCTGTCACACTTTCCCTTGGAGTTTTACTGTACTCTAATTACAGTCCAAGGCCATCAGTGCTGTTCTGTCACTGCAGCTGGAGGTCAGCTCCAAGAGACCCTTACCTATTAGGACCTCCTGCTGAGTTACTGGTTATTAAGGTAATGCAACTTTACTCTGGTACAGAAATTACAGAACTAACATGATGAATAGTTTTTGTGGAGGGAAGACAGCTTCCCTCGCTCAAATGCATCTTCCTTAATAACCGCTCTCGGATCTGTGTGTTCCTTACTTCCTCTTAATTAACAAAAAACCCTAACCTGTAGTGCTTCATTGGCAACAACTTTTTTTTTAATAAATATCAAAACAAAATAGTAGATGCAGAAACATCTTTTTAATTTTCTGAGATAAACATGGCTTTCTACAGATTGACAGTAAGATTACATCAGTGCAAAGACTGTTCTATTTTATCCTTTTATAAGGTAAAATAGGCAGTGACCTCGGTATTAATAAAATGTTCTTAGAGATATTTAATATGTAGAGTGAAGAACAAAAAGAACCAGGAGCTAAGGATGCTTTCTTGCTTAGATAGAAAAACCAGCTCAGCTCCACTACAGTAGCATTTGTGACTTCACTCTGTGAAAGCTCACAGAAGGTAAAACCATATAAGAATGGCATACAGGAAAATGGCTTGGATGAATAAATAGCTGCCAAATAAGCCTGAGGCTATTCAAAAAAGAGTACAACACTGTTGGCTTGGAATTTTTTTAATTGAATGTTGTGAGTTTTCCCATCACTGAATATCAATTAAATGAACCTGGAAGCATATACAGGTAGTTCTAAGAAATTTACCACTATAAAAATTTTTGGACAAGCTGCCCCATTTCAACCTTTTCACAATGAAAAGTTGTTGGATTCTTGAGTTGATAACTTTGCCTTTTGAACTAAACATTTTTAAATTAAAAATCAGTTATGTGTAAAAACTTTTAATATCAAAAAAAAACTTACAGGAAAACAAAGTATTCCAATGAAATTGATGAAGGTATTGGATTTGCATTTTTTTTGTCATTTCAATGCCTTGCCTAAAATAATCCCCAGAACATCTTTCATTGCTTATCTCACTTTTAAAATTCATGGCTAACATCTTTGAGGGAGATGGTTCTGCCCCTTCCCCGTGTGGTGCCACCCCACCTGCAGGAATGCCTCCAGCTCTGGGCTCCTCAGTACAGGAAGGACATGGACCTGTTGCAGCGAGTCCAGAGGAGGTTTACAGGAGATCAGGGGGCTGGGACATCTCTCCCGTGAGGAAAGGCTCAGAGCTGGGGCTGTTCAGCCTGGAGAAGGCTCCGGGGGCAGCACCGTTGGCTGCCTGAAGGAGGCCACAAGAGAGTTGGAAAGGGGTTTTTCCTGAGGGCATGGAGTGACAGGACAAGGGGGAACAGCTTTAACCTGAAAGAGAGTAGGTTAAGATTAGATATTAGGAAGAAATTCTTCCCTGTGAAGGGGGTAAGGCACTGGAACAGGTTGCCCAGAGAAGCTGTGGATGCTCCATCCCTGTAAGTGTCCAGGGCCAGGTTGGATGGGCCTGGTCTAAGGGAAGGTATCCTGCCCATGGCATACAGCACACTGACACAAATGTACTCCTGGAGCCACAGCACTTGTAAGAAACAGCTCAATCTGGCCCTGTCTTTGTCACTGCCTTTGGCAAACTGACCTGGCCTTGCTAGAGTAGAGGTTAGTTTTAGCTAAGCTCACCCTTAACAAAAGGAACCATTTTTATAAGTAGGCACAACATTTTATGGCAGAATTCTTAATGGCTTTTGAATAAAAGCTGTCTTCTAAAAGCTGCAAATACCAACTTGTCCTTCTACTTTCCTTTCAGTTAGGATGGACACACTTTATTTAGTGTCTCTGACCACTGGAAGGTCGCACCCAAGTTCAACGGAAGGCAAACAGGCTGTTCCACCCTAATCACCAATTAGATTGTGTCACTTTTAGCTATAAGATTAAAATCTTCAGCACATTTGTAGCAATTCATGGCTTTTACCACACTCCAGTAACAATATTAAATGACTTGGTTTAGTTAATGACACGCTCACCAAAACCACCAGTTTAGCTGCAGTACCACAGAGCTCAGCACCAATCCATTCATCCCTGGCACAGGCATGGTTATTTCCTCAAGACTCTATTAATAGTTGTGCTGGCTTGCAGTGAATAGCATTCATTTTCTTATCTTGTATTACTTTTTATCACAGTGCCAAATAATGCAACTGCACAGCTGGTGTCACTGCTGGATTTAGCCAACAATCCATCACAGTTAAGATCTAGCTCTGAAGTTTCAAAGGTCTGAGGTGTCTTAGCAGGAAGTGAGAGCCCAAGTATCCGTATTTTCATAAAAAAAGCCCACCAGATCACACTTTTGGAAGAGAAGAGGAGAAGACACTTTCAAATTTCTATCTGAATTTCATATTTAAAGTAAGAAAATATATTTTTTTAATAATCTTTACTAGAACACACAACTAGTCTCTCTTTGTGACATCCTAATTCCTCAGAGAATTTAAACTTGTTTGCATCAGGAGGGTTGAAAATGCAAATCTGGTTCATCATGTAGACGAAAGAACCATTTATATATTTGAGTATGAACAGCTGAAAAATAAAAGCTCAAACCACTTGAAAGAATAATCATTTTCAGGACACTGCTACTCATCCACATTTGACTTAAATACTGATCATCACATCTACAGACCTTTAAGAAAATTATATACAGGTTACTCATTCTAAAATTTTTCCTCATTATTCATCAATGCATACCATCAGAGTTGAATACTGTAAGTAAAAATTATCTTGAGACTGAAATTCACATGACAGTGGAATATATTGTGGTTGAAACCACTTTTTAAATCTGAAGATCTGTGAAATCATTTCTATGATAACTATTAAGAGTTAAAAATATTGCATTAAATGCCACAAAATCCATAATCAAGGAAAAATTAATCAACCTTAGTGGAAAAATACTTACAGGGAAAGTAAAAGCATGTGTAAAAATAAATAATTAAAGTTAAAAAGGGAATATTGATAGCAATTGATATAAATTAAGAGTCAGGAGATTGCTAGAATGCTTGAGGCTAATGTCAATGAGAAATCAATGGCCAACACAATTAAGGACAATAAGGATTTTTCAAGGTGCATTAGTAAAAAAATGCATTCTAACCACAGAATTAGTACAGTAACAGAGTAATACAGCAGAATGGCCATGAAGAACCGAACACCACAGAAAGGCTCACAAATTAGTTCCATTCTGAACTTGGGAGAATTCCAATGGGAGTCAATACTGTCAAGAAAATATACTACCATCCACAAGTAATTTAAGGAAGTAATACTGAGGAGCTACCACACCAGGACATTTTTTCAGATCAGCACAAATAGGAAACTCTGATCCAAGAGCTGGAGAAAAGCTTATTTTGTTGCTGGTAGCCCATGAAATTCAAGGAACTTCCTAGAGAAAATTATGAAAATTAATGGAGTACTTGTTGAGGTATGACCTGAATGAGTGAGTGGATCCAACCTCAGACACAGGCAGAAGTAATGCTAGAGCTGCTTGTGTGTCACTGTAAGTAAAAATCTGGAAAATTTCTGTGGAAAATTCAAGATCTCAAAATAGAACTCAAAATACAAATGCCAGTGGAG
The DNA here is from genome assembly GCA_013396775.1 of Cephalopterus ornatus. Taxonomy (NCBI): domain Eukaryota; kingdom Metazoa; phylum Chordata; class Aves; order Passeriformes; family Cotingidae; genus Cephalopterus; species Cephalopterus ornatus. Next base: position 238,166 of record VZRE01004955.1, read on the forward strand.
AATCTTCATTGTATGTGTGCTCTGAGCTCCTACAGAGACCAAATTTTGGTTGTATTGGAATTATTTAGCATTTTTATCAGTCCCTGCAGGAAAACACAGACTCTTTACCTATCAAGCTGACATGCAAAGAGGATTTTGGCACAAGTTAGTAATGAAGAGAAGAGCTCATTGATACAGATCAGATCGCTGTAGTGAATGAGGCACAAAGTAATTATATTAATTTCAACACGGCAAAATGCAGGGTAATAAATCTAGCAACGAATAATTATAGGATATCTCTGCCTACTTCTGTTGAGCAGGCAGAGGTACAACACAATCCACAGCTGGAAGCTGAGGTAAATTCTAATTTAAAATAAATTGCAGATTTCTACTGCCAGGTAAAAGGAAATAGGGTAGCAGTCTTCCACCAGTGGTGGTGTATTCTCCATAGCTTCAACTAGTCAAATCACAGCTGGACACTTTAAGGCACAGAGTTTATTCACAATGAAAATGAAGTTAGGGAGTATTTCTGTTGTGCTGTCAACTTACATACACTCCTCTTCCAAATGCAAGGTGCGGCCATGAGCAGGAAGATTCTTGCTATTTCCGGGCACACAGCCAATTCCATGGTCTTGATAGGATATCAGTGGTGTGCAGCTCACAGCACTGGGCCAGTATTTCCACTGCCAGTTTTATTTACAGCCTTGCCACCTTCATTAAACACAGTCACAGAACGTCTCCAGCAAAAGGAAAAAGGACAGAAAAACTGAATGTTATCCCACATCATTCTGAAAGTTTCTTTCCGAACAGTACAAATTGACATCTCACTGTAACACTTAAGTATATTCTGAGGTAAGCATAAGCTGGAAAGTTTATAAACTGATTGAGGAACACAAATTTATTTTTGTTTTACAAGGAGATATTATTCAGTAAAAGTCAGCCTCCAGGGTAAAAACACTCTCTAGTGATGCACATTTCGGACCTGTTGCTCCCAGTGCACTCTGAAGACAATCAGATAGCAGGCCATGAAATCAAAATATTCCATGTTTGACAAGAGTCATGTGATAAGCTTCTTAATTCCAATTTTCCGTTTCTAACATAATCATGAAGCATGCCTAATGCAACATTCCTTCTTTGTTTTAAAGAGCCACCACTTCAGCTGTTCACCATTCAAACTCTGTTTAGAACCTTGACATTAGACTGTGCCATGGGAATGTGCCAACCAAAATTACAGCATGTGACTAGACAAACCACAAGTACAAAATACTAAGAATCCTTATTACTGTAATCATTGTTGTAATTGTTTTAACAGATGTTAAAAATGTTTAAATAAAAAAAAAAAAGTATTCCAAAGAGTAAGAGCTGGAAGAGTAATAAAGGGATTAGGTTTCACAGTCATATTCATAAGCTCTGCAGAGTACATGGAAGGCAGGCAATAGAGGATATAAACAAAATGAGAAAAAAACCCATCCCCAATCCTCACTGAAAGAGAAAAGGCCAAAAAGCAACTATCCTACTATAGCTTATTGGTATGTGTCACTCAACTTTCATCATCTTCAAAAAGTATGACACTGGTACCATTAACTGCAACAGACCTTGTTCAGCTGAAGGAAGGTGGAATCAGCCAGCAAAAGGCTTTCCCAAGCATTTTACTTTCTTAAACAGGCCCGAAGGACCGTTCATAACTACTGTACCATCCTCACTGGCTAGACTAAGAAAACATTTAATTCTCCACAGTTGTCAAACAATCTGTTTAAGACTCATGCAAGCAACAAATGTTAAAAAGAGAAGTTTTTTTCCAACAAAAGGGAAAGCTCAACTGTGAAGACCTTTGAATGAAATGCTGCACCTCAGTGCTAGTATCTTTGATCTGTGATTGGTACCTCTAACAGAGGTACACTTGACACTTTAAATATTGATGAGATATTTGCTGAGCTGCCATTAAAAGCCAAGGCTTCACTTTCTAGTGAAAGAAAAACACAAACTTCAAAGACTCTGTAGGGGTCCTGATCTCAAGAGGCTTTAAAGAAGCTGAAAGTAAATCAGACCAAGGGAAGGGGGATCACCCCGTCCTGGTTTGATATGCCATAACACTAGTTGTTCTACACAATGGTTTGGAAGTATTATAAGTGAAGCTTCTTTTGTAGCTACCATTTTCCTTCCTAGGGATCTGGAAAAGAAAACCATCCTCTTTTTATCAAGGTAATACATATTAACAGGTAGTATTTAAACTACAAATAACTTGGTATGGTTTTGTTCTTTGATTGTGCGGGTAACTCCGATTTATGCTTTACTATTTCGGAGACACATGAAAAAATACATCTGAATACTTCTGGCAGATTAAAACCCAGCAACTAGACTAAGTTATGTCCACAACAGCCGGTAGAAGGTGAAGTTTCACGGTTATATGCATCAGTACACTCTATGCAGATGAAGTAAAAGTGATTGTCAGGGGCCAATAAAGCACTCAGCTGAGTTTTCTTGGTTATTCCACTGTGATTTCATCCATATGTCCATCCAAGCTTCATTATTACCAGTGTAACTATCAGGAAAGGCACGCTACGTACAGAGAGAACTATCAAGGATAAAGAACAAAAATTACCAGCTATCTTTTCGTTACATTAATGCAGACAATGACCTTAAGAGGGAAAGGAAGCACACAGAGGAACTTTTGACCTTTGGTCTCAACTCTGTCTTACAAGTCTGTAAGTCTATTGAAAGAAGCTGGGCGTGAAATACTGCCCAAAACCTGACTGCAGCTGGACTAACTCATGGCTGGCCAGGGAAGCTGAAGGGCAGGGAGATGCTCCCCTGCTATCCAGCATTCCGACCAGGGCAGCAGTCACAAGGGGAATTTGTGGCCGTCGTCCCTGTGTGTAAGCTGAGCAAGGAGGAATTAGGAGAAGTTAGGTGAGACAGGAGAAGGTTAATCCATCTTATTTTTCCACAGAATAAGGAAAACACGTAACTCTGCCTCATGAGAATATTGCAAGGTGCATTCAGCCATGTATGCTTTACTTTAAACAGTGAATGGAGAGCATGTCTCTTCCAATGTAAAAGACAAAGTTGCAATCAAAAAGTGCAACTCTTTAATTATTAATTAGTTTGAAAAAGGAAAAATATAAAATTAACAATTCCAAAGCCAGTTGAGATATTGTGAAATAATTCCTCAAGCATTGCAAAGTGTATTTGGCCAGGAGACACTGCCATTTTCAACATGGAGGAAAAGGCAGTAGAAATGTCACATTACTTCCCAAAGTTTATATTCACAAACTGGTTTTTCTGCCTCAGTTTTAAAAGGGAAAAACAAATCAGAGCACTGGCATCCAGTAAACTTAGAGACTCGACACTTTACTATAACTTTAAGGAAAAGACTTATGGAATAAATTCTGACAATAAGACAGATCTGAGCAATCACAGGTGTATTCCAAAGACTCCCACCCAGCACCCTGCATGTCAGCCCAGACATTACGTCTGCTCCTGCCAGCAGCAATTTGCCCAAGTGTTTATGCACAGCCCTGTACACATACTGTAGTCATGGTAAGACAATAAATCGTAAACAAAAACACTGGCTTCAACTTTAGCATGTGCTATAGGATAACAGTATGAAAATTAAATCTTTTTTTGACTGATGTTAAATTAGAAGTGAACTGAGCAAAAAAGCTTGAGTGCAATTAATAACTGACTTGAAGAAAAATGAAGATTAAAAATTATTTAAAATCATACCAAAGAAGAGACAATAATATTATCTGCCTTTGATATCACAGTACTATGAGAGGTTACCTGAAAAAAGAGCCACTTTAGTTAATTTTCTCTGAAGAACAGGAGTAAAATATAATGTAGTACAATTAAAACAATACATTCTGAATCTTGGTAAATTCAGAAGTGGAACTTATTATACTGCTTTCATATCTATTTTATCCCTAAAACCCTTTTCTTTAAAGCAGTTGCAATTTACACTATGTGTGAGTGCAGATTCACATTTAGAAATGAAAAACAAAGGTATGTGTTATGGAAGAGATCTGCCAAGAAATATTGTGTATGTTTTCTTCACAATGTAAACCAGCTGCATTTTACTCTGAGTCACCCTGAGAATGGCTGCTCACATTGAGAGCTTCAACAGAAGCATTCTAGGATTTTTGAAAGGGCATTCATACACTTTCAATTCCAATTGCACCAATAAAACCAAAAGCCTTGGTGCCAGATCCTTGTAGACAAGTGGGCAAAACTCACTTTCCTGTAGCACTCTTATCAGCTAATCGCATTCCAACAGAAGACCATGCGTTTTGGTAAAGATTCGAAGTTTTTAAAAAAATCACCCCCTCTACACTGGAAAACTAACTCTATCAACTCCACATAGTGGAGATTTCAAAATCGGGTCTCATGAAATGGATATCAGCCATTAGGTGAATATTAGACAATATGTGCTCAGCAGCACTCCAGTCTAATAGCTGCCCCAGCTGAATCAGTGTAATGGTTCCTTCTCACTGGGTTATCTCTTCAGTAACATCACATTATTATGGCCAGATCATCAAAGAGTGGAAACTGGCAAAGCACTCCTGATTTCAGCAAGGCCATCCTAACCTGCTCCAGCTGAGAGTCTGCCTGGCTTTACACAGACACCTTGGAAACTTGAGACCAGAGCTGGAATCGCACGGGTCAGCTCCGTGTAGACACCATCCACAGCCCCGGAGCAACTGCAGGAGAACCTCTATAAAGAAATACGTATGATGAGGCTCACACTGAAGAACAGACAAGGCAGAGCAGGAATCTGTTGTTTTAAATACAGAGGGCGTAAGTGGGAATGGCTGAATGTTGTTTCAGATTGTTCAAAAATATTATCTTGAGATAAAAAGGCTGATGCTATTCAAAATCATAGCCCCCTGCAGCAACAAATTACAAAGCACGCAGCAAGCACCACTGAAGTACATCATTCAAACAATAAATACAACTAAAACTACCTGAATACCTTTCAAATACGGAGAATAAGCATCAATTCTGTTGATAGAGAACAATTTAAATACAGACATTCAAAAGAAAAGCTGCAAACATTTTTTTTTTAATAAAGGTGCACACAATGCAATTTCAGAAGATGTCTCCATTTCCATACTAATTTTGAGTGATTTGGGGGAACTCACACAGTTGCAATGCCATTTAGGCTGTACAGAGCACTCAAACCCTTACTGAAATAAGTAATATTGTACAGCTTCCTCTGTAATCTATTCTAGTACCTTTGCCCACATTAAGGAATACTCAATTTTGCAGGTATTTCTCTGGTGTCCTAAACTGACGACTTACATACATCAACACATTAATGCACAATTTCCTGTCTACTGCTGGGCCTTTGAAGTATAAATAAGCTGTGTGAGGTTGTTGGACACATTTCCACAGACTTCTAAAATGATTCATTTCTCATTAAATGTTTCACTCTTATACTTATCCCAGACTTTGCTATCCAATATTATTTACTGGATATACATGAGATTCATACTTTGATATCACAACATGATTGCTGTTTTGAAAAAGCGGCATATACCACAAATACCAGTGGCTATGAAAAAGTCATGAGTATAATTCTGGGACTCCAATTTCATATCAGAAAAATCCAAACCACATACTCCTGGGTGACAGGAGGATTCTTACAGCCTTTTGCAACCCCTCTAGTACAGGTAAAATATCAGGATGTATTTTATACAACACATTTTATACAACATGCTTAGAGCAGCATGGGAGGCAAAAGCCCAAAAGATGGCTCAAATCAGCTACAGCTAGAAGAGCAGAGGCATGGCCAGAACCTTCCAAGGTTTGCTTTACAAAAAAATAAAATATCATACTGGGAACATGAAACTGTTCCAGGTTTCTCTTTTAAACTGTACTTTAGAAGCACAGGGAACACACACATATGTACATAAACACTTATAAAGTAACAACCCCCAAAAGCCCAGAAGCCAGGACACATTCTGTTCCTTTGTCCTTCTCCACACAGGCATCAGAAGGATTTGGCATCGATTCATGCCACTACTGAGTTCAGGTCCAGAGTTAATACTCCTAACAAGAAGAGTGGGTGCTGAAGGAAGCAAACACAGAATAGCTACATAAGAGAAATTCACACGGTGCTGGGGAGGGGAAACAAATGGAAATCTTACCTAATTTCATGAAAAATAAAAGTAAATAAATAGTAAACAATATTAAATGCATAAATATATGTATATTTATGTATATATAAAACCATTTTTCAGAATCCTATCAAACTGAGGACAAAACCATTATGTGGGGAACATTGTGTGGTTATATGGTCTTATAAAGAGAGAGCTGTCTTAATGGTGCATTATATTATATATTCCAAACATATTAAATATAGTTGCCACCCAGTGCAAATATTTCAAGTACCTTTCTTCTTTACTTATTTTTAGGTAAGAGGTGCTTTGCTCTCTGCTAAGTAAGATATTTTTTAAGAAATTAATTTTTATGTGTATGTATAAAGCACCTGTGAAAGTAAGGAGCTCATTAGCGGAAGGGACTCTCCTCTCAGAGGCTGTGGTTTGACCTCAGCTGAAGCAGAAGTCACCCTTGGGCCCAGGCCCATTTGGGCCCTCTTGAAGTCAGCTGAAGTCTTATATTTTGAATGTTATGGAGGGAATAAAAGTGTTACCAGGTCTATGTCATTAAAAGATGCCAGGAAATTCAAATTTCACCTGGTGTACATTAGTTTCAATGTAGTGAAGAGCACTTGGAGATGGGAGACACCACCCTAAAGCTGATGAGTACATATGGTTTTAAAACCAGGGGCAATGTCTGTCTCTCTACACCAGAACTGTTCATACCAAAAAGCAAACAGCACTAGGCTGTGTAGTCAAGGACCTCAGGACTAAACATACACCTGCAAAGAGCTTTCTTAACATCCCAGAATAAATTACTGGCAACAGCTATGAAAAAATGTTTTGTCAGAAAAACACACTACTTATAGGACTTCCTAGAATCCATTAACAGCATAATGGAAAGGATGTAAAGTAACATTAACACCAAACTGAAGCATAGCATCTGTTGCTTTGGAGGAGTAACCACAGAATGAAGTGCTGTGTTGGACAGTGTGTGGACCACCCCATTACTTATGACTCAGCTCCTTCAAGTATGGAAACGGAAAAACAAGTGAAAAGTTAAGAGCTTTTAAGGCTGTATAATCTGTTCTCCTGCTCCACAACATGCTACAGAATTGACTGAATTGTCTCAAATAGATCTGCATAGCACAAGTCTGCACATTACTCTTGCACAGTAAAAATGGGGAAAATTCATGATGGTATGAATAATGTGCTTATGCAAGTATACTAACAGTCATACTGCACTTACTTTGTAGTGCAGGTGAGGAAAAATATATTAGTTCTTTCTGCAATCTAAAGAGAGGCTGACTTTCTAAATTCCTTTGGAAGAAGATGAATATAAATAATTTGACATTATTTTTAAAAACTCTGAAAAGACAATAAATCAAAGTATTCAGAAGCTCTGCATGCTGGTTTTCAAACACAGAGTAAGTATTTTTCTAATACTATTGCATAGAGTGTCATGTTGTAGCTACTTTATATAAATTTTACTGCTTAATCGAAACATTATAATTATCTGTCCCTCCAACTTACGTGATATTTATAGGGTCCGACAGTTCTGCAGATTAATTTTTTACCTTTTTTTATTAACTACAAAGGCTAATAATTAAAAATTGAAATAGAAGGCAATGAATGTCTATACAGATATCTAAATAATTAATTCATACCTCTAATATTTTTTCTCTGCTAAATTTCCCTTCTTGGTGCTACTGCATTCTCTGTTATACAGACAGTTCCCCAGACATTTAAAGCACAGCTGACATGACTTCTACTTTTCATTTGGTCATGATTTTATAAATACTGAGGAGAGTCCTTTCTCTCATGATCAAATTCTGTAGTACACCAAAGGGGAAAACAAACGGGGGGGCAGGGGGAAGTAGTGTTTCTACATGTTCCATTGGAACTTCTGTAGCAAAAGATTGCAAAGGTGAGCTCCCTTTGGGACTACAGCTGTATAGAAGAAATTAATACATGCAAGGAGGTGGCAGGATGCAGAGGGGAAGGAGCCAACAAATACGATGCTAGCACAGGAGGAAGCATCTCTGCCCTCTCTCAAAGGAGCTATTTCAGACTTTCAGTAATCAACTTCTCATTTGATGCTTAAAAGGCTATTTTTTGTATGACAAATAAATGTCTCCTTCCCAGCTGGTTATAAATCAAATCATGTAATTTAAACCAAGGCTGGAGATGACACAGATCTATTAGGTCACTGACACAGCTCCTTTGCCAATGCCAGATTGCTCCCTGCAGTCTTCCAGGCCCTTTTCTTTGCCTTGAAGAGTCTTCAGTAATGAAGCCTTTGCCTCGCTTCTGATATCACAGAGGTGGAAGTTACAGGAAGGAATTCTTAGCTGCTATGGAAACACTTTTATAGATGTTAAACCCCATTTAGATTGGTCCACATAGAAAATGAGCTGTTGTAGATAGGAACAGTCCCTAACTCCCTCCATGCTCCCTGCCCAGCACAGCACAGTCCCAGCCTTGTGTAGGGTCTCCAGCAGATGCTGGAATTGAGGTAAGCAATAACCAACCACCCAGCTGTGAATTCAAGAGGACTACAACAAAGCTCAGTTGGGTTGGACTTCCTCTGGGACATCTGACGTATTGCAATTATTACCGTCTTCCAGATTAAACTCTCCCCCTGCTTCCCCAGATTTCATCTGTCGCCTTTACTCTCAGTTGGCTTGTTTTATGCTGTCCCTTTACCCTCAAATTTCAACTTACTTTTCCAGATTAACTCGTACTGGTTTATTTTCATATCCATTCAAAATGTGGCATAAAGGCCTCTTAAGACCCAGAAAGACATCTGGCTCTCCTTGAAGAAACAAGCAGCCAGAGCGAGGGAGGTGAAGCCCATGAGACTCATTTTTAACCAGAGTTTGAAATGGGTGCTTGTTTTCCATGTCAGGAGAAACAGAGAGAACTTCTAGGTGAGAGAGGCAGCAGGTGTGGTCCTGTTACCTTATAAAAAGCGGCCAGGCAGGTGCTATTCTTCCCATATCCTAAGATCAGAGATCCATGATCACACTCTACCCCTGTGCTCACCATGGCTGGTGGGGGCTCGGACTGGCAGTGCCAATGTGTCCTCATCCCTCAGAACAGCCACCTCTTAACAGACACACAGGTCAGTTTCGCTTTGCAGTTTTCTGGTTTGGTTTTGCTGGGTTTTATCCTTTTTTTCTTAAAGCAAGGAGCATTAAGGCACAAACACAGAGGGTTTGGAAATATACCTAAGAAAGGGTTTGTTATTATTTTGCTCAGGTATACTAGGCTCCGTATTTTGAACCTTGGCTGTTTATTCCTTCCCTTAAATAAATATACTTCTGCCTTGAAAAGAGCAGATGAAGTCAACTTGTTTAAATGTTTCTCATTTCCATACAGCATCTACAGTATGGTAAGTAGTTAAAACGGAAAGTAATATTTGGTATGTCAACAACATCTCTTTCACTGCCAAATACCTCAAAGTCCAACACAATAAGAAAATTTAAATGGGTTCCAAGATGTAAATACCTTGGGACAAGGTCAAACAAGGTGGCAAATATTTGTGTGTACTACACATTTCCACCTGATGAAAAACAAACAGGTATGGATATTTATTTTTTTGTCAGTGCAATAGTAAAGGGAAAATGTGGAAATCCATCCTATGCACAAATATTTCTAGCGTTAAAAAAATCAATGTGTCTTTAACCACTATTCTGAGGCTCCTTTACGATTAGTTCAATACCTACTGATGTGCTGACCTACGTAACCTGATGTCTTGTCCACCTCCAAAAAAGAAGGCAGATCAGTTTGGGTCAGTGTTTGAATCAAACACCTGCAGAAGAGTGCAAGAGTTTCAGAGAAGTTACTGTGATTCCATTCAGATTATAGATCTTCGCTTCAAATCAGGTTCAATATTCACAGTAAGCTAATCACACTTGAGTTGTCTTCTTAAATTAATTAATCTTACTCAAGATACACAACATGACAAACTTTATAAAACTGTTATTAAAAATAAATTTTATAATCAAAAGCTGCAGAATTAGATTATTTCATTATTAGAGGAACTAATGTAGCAGAAGGAAAAAATCATTATTTTATGAGCTGCCAAATTCTTCTAACTATAGCTGCTGTGTTTACTCCCGTTAAGTTAACCAACTCAAATGAAAATTATTAGAACATTCAACATCAAGGTTTCATGCTAGATCAAACTCAAGTTAGAGTTAATATTCAGACAATAAATGGAGTCTGTTCTTCTAGGACAACAGGCTTTCAGTAATGAGGCAGTATCTCTAAACAGAATGCTAAACAAAGTCAAAGATGTCTCTATGCAATCCTCACCAACACTTTATTAGTAAAAATTACGCGCTGTATGTTCTGCTCAGCCTTTCCATCTGTATCAAAGCAGATATGAAATAGCCTGCTGATCAAGTTCTCCAACATGTTTCAGTGAATGCCAAATCAAAGCAGAGGGGCAGCTTATGGAGCTTTTTCCTAATGCCTCTCAGATACTAATAGCCACATAAAGCTCTGCTGAGCCCAGAACCACCTGCTGGTGTGCATGTCCTGACTGCTCCCAGGGAACAAGCGGTAACACCATTTGTGGCTGGTAGTAGCTGCCAGGAGCAAAGCGAGGAGCACACCGCACCGAAGCAGCTGGTTTGGCACTGCCCCCCATCAAAACGGCCCCTCCCAAAACTATCACTTTTTAGCAGACAGGCAGCAATGCCAGCGGCAGCTGCCTCCTCCAGAAACCACATCTGGACAGGGACATGGCACAGAGTGGGTTAGCTCGGCTTGTGTGGCCATACCCCACAGCTCAAGCTAATCACCAAATCACATTTACTAACTGCGAAAGGAAGAAGAGAATCCTCAATGTGGATGGTCTAACAGAGGCAATTGCATTTCATTTTCAAACACAGCATAAGATCACAGATATCAAGAGAAACAAGTAGCAGGTAATTCTAATTTACTGTAGCCAACTCACAAACCCCATTTAGACTGTGCCCCCATAGCAAGCAACAAAACTAGACACAGCTAAACTACGTGTCATGCTTAATCATTGAGCAAAACTTGGTAATTCGTTTCTCAAAAGAGACTGTGATAAATATTGACAAGATGTCCAAGACACATTTATGTTATGCAGTTTTACTTTAGCATGGAAAAGAAACCAAGTTCTGTTTCATCATTCTGTTACAGTCTCACCCAGGTTCTAAACTGCTTCTGGATGACCAAAATACCATGTTCTTACTGCTGCATAATGCTAAATGCAAACCAACAGTGCCTTTTATAATCCCATTTATAAGCCCATATATTCTATATCTATTCTAATTTATAAGTCCATTTATAGCTGACTTCCCTGCACCCACAGGAAGGTGAACAAAACTGTCCTGATACCATCCTGACAGGAGAAAGCTTTTTGTGTTTCCTCAGACAGTCTGTTTACAAATACCATCCTGTGGCAAGTGAAGCTGCAAGTTGATTTATCTGGAGCTAGGTAATGGCAGTTTCATTTAAAATAGTATATTGTTTTAGATTCACTATTAATATTTCTGGTTGGAAGAGTCCTCCTCTGCAGAGGACAGAGAACTTTAATTTCAGTCAATACATGTGCACCATTTGAAATCAATATCTATAGAAGATATATTAACCTTCATTTGAAAAATGCCAGTAAATAGAGCCAATTATCAAATTAATTTTTCTTTTATATTCATGAAATAGCAATATTCATTGTCGATATAAGCAATCCATTAAATGAATTACTAGTAGCTGGAAAGATTTAATCTTTAGCACATGAGAAATCTATAAAAGCTGCAAAGTCAACAGTATATGCTGTCCACAGAAATTCATTATTTTTAGGGAGACAGCTATTCCACAAACTAGGCAACCTCCATACAGACATCCCAGTTCACTTTATTAATTTCAGTTGAGCTTCAGATGTCTATGATGTCCCTAAACTGTGTTCTAACATGGGAGATAGAGTAACAAGCTGCAAAAAATAATGACTCCTAGTTTTGAAATGGCAATTTATGGCGCTTAAATTTTTTTTTTGGGGGGGGGGGGATGACATCCCCTAATTCTGAATTATTAGCTTTCTTTTACCTT
>VZRE01004955.1:250396-276062 GCA_013396775.1 Cephalopterus ornatus
TTTTTTGGGGGGGGGGGGGGGGGATGACATCCCCTAATTCTGCATTATTAGTCTTGCTTTTCCGAGGGTTTTGTGACAAAAATGTTAGGCTGAAGACAGTAGTAGAGCGAGAACCCAAGGCAGGAGCTACAGCTGCTGTTATTCACCCTCTCAACAACACAGTCCTAGATCTCCTAGCCAGTGTAGAAGCCTCTCTACAGCAGCACTTTGCTCATTTCTCCAGTTTAGTGGAGTGCAAGACAAATAATTTTTAGCAACACTGAAGAGAGAGAAAGGAATGAGATCTTTCTTCTAGTTTCTGTAAGGAAAGAGCTGTCAAGTGCTACTGGTATCGCTAGACCAAACGCAACTGAGCAGCACTTACTCAGCATTATAAAACACGGTTCTCAAGGAAGACACTTCTATATGCTCACAGCTTTAAATAGTTTTAGAGCTCTCTTCACCATAAAAGAGCTGCACCACTACTTACTAGAGAAGTCTGTTAGAGTGACTGAAGACTGAAGTGTGGGCTCTTGCATCATAACGAGTTATTCTGCACCAGCAGTAACAGCAAATGTTAGTCATTTGTGAGCAGGAGGACAAAGGGTGGGTAAGACAAACTCTCCTCTTCTGCATAGTGCTAAACCTGACTCATTCTGGGAAAACAGCCAGCACTTCCAATTGCTCCTACCTGCAGTGAGGACTCAAATTTTTGAGTTGCTGAGCTAGCACAGCTGCCTTTGAGTCACCAAGCATGAAGGGTGCTTAGCACCCAGGAAAATAAAGACCTAGCTTGCATTTAACAAGTGCAGAGTATCTGCAGTTCCTATTGGTTCTACTAGGGACACCCTTAAGAAACCATAAAATCATAAGTAAAAAAGTGGGAAAGGACATATTCTGTCCCTCCTCAGGTGCACCTAAATATGCAGCATCCACTCACACTTCACTCACGGCCTGATTTTCACAGACTTTCACAGGAAATGCTACAACACAATTCTGCAATACTGTACTAAAATCTCCAAAGATCACAGATATTTCATATTGAAATCTGGGATCAGTGACAAGATTACATCTTTTGAATTCACTATTACAACAATGTCCTGTAAAAAACATTTCATTTTAATTTACTTCAAGCAGTCCTTTCCAGAAGTCTCCTTTGCAAACCACACAAAGAACACTATGACTGGTTGCTAGAAACAGTCATAGGAAATAAGTTGCAAATACCCTCAGTAATTGAATACCTGACACCAGTTTCTAAATAAATAGTCTTGTCTTCACACCTGGATCTAAGCACTACCACAGGTGAATTGCAGTTCAAAGTAAACTTATTCATAAATAGCCAGGAAAAGGGGTGAAAGCCAATCACTACTTGTCACCTCGGGGTTTTGACTGAACAGAACACGGCTCAGATTACACAGTTACATATGCAATGGCTTTACAAATACTACACATTTTGTGATGTCCCACAGTTTTTTCAATGGAAGAAGGAGGGAAAACATGACCAAAAAAAAGTCACTTCTCAGAAGCACCTAAAATTCCTATGCTGAAAGTGTATGACAAATGCCTTGAGAGGAAAATGGGATATGATCTCCTTACTCTCTCACTGCATAGGTAATTGAACGTATCATGTGAAAAGAGGCACTGTAATAGCGATTATTAACTCTGTATTTTAAAACCTGCAAAAAATAACACAACAGCCTTATTCCATTTATGTCAAAGGCAAATGTTTGAGCTCGTTCATATTGTTTGACCCACTCTGACAGGCATATATGGATACAGTTTACAGCAACAGCTGTATTAGGCCTGTGGGTATTACAGATCCCTTCTTGCTGCTTATAACCACCTTTGATGTAGCCAGAATTCTCTCTTTGTAAAAACATTGCACAGATAGAACAGACCTGTTTTATACAGAACTGGATCAGCAAGACAGCTCTTTCCCATTAATTCCAAGGAGCATCATGCTCATTTTGTGAACCATAACTGCATAAATACTGAAAATGCCCAAAGTATCATGAAGTGAAACATACCCCTGAAGCACAATGGCCTATCTATGTCTAAGCTCTGCACATGCATCAAACAAAAGTTTTTGTAAGACTTAAGGCTCAAATTGGTCAGGGGACACAGCGCTGTAGGAGCAGTCACAGGTCCTACTCGACCCTCATTCTGGCTCCAGCAGCATCTGCCCCAGTCCTTCTCCAGATACTAATTTTTGTTTACATTCACTGTAGGAAGAGAATCACCTTATAAGCCAAAGTTCTGTAATATTTGGACTGATGTGATCCTGAGAATAACTGGGGTAAATCGGAAAGAAAATCAAAAATCTGTTCAGTGCTCAATATACCAGTTTCTTACAATTACAGATATCAGGTGCTTTACAATTCAACAGCTGCAGCAAATAATCTGCATGTGATCACTCACTGACTTACAAAGTTTTAAGATAATACACTCATAAATGCATCACGTTATCTTCTTGCAAATGTTTTGGGCATGGCTTTTTTTGCCTAATAGTATGATTTAATATTAGTCATTACATGGGGGACCCACACACATTAGGTTTACTGTGGACATACAGAGCCCTGGCAACTAACCATCTGCATCACTTTGAAAATGTGAAATAATGTGTCATCTCATCTATTATTTTCCAGATAGCTTCTCAAAACTGACCACACAGCAAACCAACATGTTTTACCTTGCAGTTGTTAGGAGAACACACATAGCTCCTGCTGCTTATCTGGCAATTTGTGGAGATGAAGCATCTTGGGATTATTTACACACTATAACTTTACTCTGTAAATGCACTTGCTTGCTAAATGCTATCAGATCTCTACTTTGATAAATTTCACTCTGTGATTTTATTTGAAATAAATTGCCCTTTTTAAATAATTAATGACTTTCTAAGTGCAAGTTCCACAGGTGGTTCAGAAATGCTCCCCTCTCAAATCCAAAAAGTCTGTGGTGGAAGACCAAACACACATCTAATAAAGGCCTTCCCTTACGAACAGAGCTGAAACAACAGTCATTCCTACCCATAGAAATACAAGTATCAGGATCCTGCTCTCTGATCCCTTGATAATGCCTTCACAAGTTGGCCTTTAACATCTGCATTTATTTTCAGGACCTTGAGTGACTCCTTTCCTAGACTGACAGACTGCAAACTGACAAGGCAAAAGTTGGCCGTGAAAACTTCAGTAACTTTTGCCAAACCAGTCTTTCATCTACTACACGATACTCCTGGCTTCTTCTTGCTAAATTGTTCTGCAATCAGAGTCTTCCAGCCAACAGTGACTCCTTCCTGTTGCTTCATTGAATCAATGCTGCCATAAAAATTGTATAGATTACAGCCACATTGATTGCAGTGATAAAAAGATTCATCTCTTTACTCAACCTTGCTAATGAGCCTAAACAAAGTTTTAGAGCAATAAAAGCCATTTTTAATTACTAAAAAAAAAAAGTTTGTTTTTAATCCCTGTACAATTTATTTCCATAAATGCCAAATAACCAGCACTTTACGCAAGATCTCACACTCAAGGAGAAGAGAAAGGGCTGTAGCATCACTCTTTGCTAGTGACTCTACTTAATGCAATGTACAGCGTAGCATCAGGGCCAAGGTCTGCCAAAATTTAAATGCCAAATAGAGATAGTACATCTACGTGAATAAAATTGTAACATAGAAGTTGTGATTCATTCAGTGTCTTCTTGAAGGCTGGGTGAAGGTTTTTTCCTACGGGCAGCCCTATAACTAACATCTAGACTCTGATTTCGGTTCTCTCTGACTCATTGAACCATTGACTTAGAAACAGGAATGAATTTAATCTTCTAAACCACTTTAAAAAAATCTTTACATTTGACACAGTCAGTTTTGAGTGCAGTGTTGCTGCAAATCATTCAGGACTGCAGTATAGGTTCAGCTTTACTCCATGGAAAAGAAAGAAGCCAGTTAGAATAGAATGATTTCTTCCCATTAAGTCTGGTACATTCTCAGCCATTTATGAAGAATTTCCAGATCTGCACTATCAGTATTCTGACAGTGTTCTCATATAGGATGTCCCTTTCCTTGACTGTGACAAGCATTGTACAGTGGAGTACAGGATTAGAAAAAAAAATCAAAATAAAACCCAGAGACAGCACAACCCATTCATTTGCTTTACTATTTAAATAGAAGGATTTTCCTAACTGTATGCAAGAAGAAAAGCAGACCTCCAAACAAACGCATATTAGTTGCAGTTCTCTAGGAAATAACTTCCCGTGCTCCTGCAGAAAAAGACCGAGTATGTTGCTTCTCACTTTTAAGCTTCCTAGTCACTGACCATCAAATTTTTAAAATGCTGACTTCTGAGGCAAGGGCTCATAACCTTGTTGACTGCATTTAGACCTGTGCTTACACTTTTCTGAATCCATCACCCTATTTACATTGGCCGTTGGCTTTTCACCTGTCTCCACGATTTGCTTTCTCAGCTAAGAGGGGCAGTTACAAGAATATCAAATGCTGAGTTATCTCTATTTCACAAACCATTCAGGGGGAAAAAAAAAAAGAAGCTTGTAGCTTACCTTGTAGTTAAGAAACCTGTGGCAGAGGTTAAGGACAAACTTTTCAAAGTGTGCTCTGCCAGTTCTGGGATTCCAAGAGACAAGAGCAAGCAGTTCTGCCCCTTCAAATGAGTAATGCCTGCAGTTGAAAGTACAATTCTCAGTCACCTTGCATTCAGTTCACAGAAACAGAGCTGCAAAATGAGAGGTTATAAACACCATATATTTTACTTCTTCTCACAGACTTAACAAGGTTGCTCAGATGCAAGTCCAGAATGGAATGGCATCCACAGAAATGCCCACAGCACATTGTAAAATGTACATGAATAATCTATTCTGGTTCCTGTGCAAAGCTGCTGCATCCAGGTATGTGAGACACAGGGCTCCACTGCCCCTCCCGTGCTGCCCTGGGACACCACTGGGCACGAGGGGTGGCAACACTGGGCAAAACCCCTGAGCTGCTTTCACTTGAGCTGAGATCCAGCACCTCCTTTTGCCAGACTACAGCTTCTTACAGTTCATGACCACAGCTTCCCTCTGACTCCGTTCTTGAGCCACATTTAACTTCTCAGGGGCATAGAGCTGAGAACTGGAACTCCACCCTCTGGCTTTTGTCATTTCAGCCAAAAGCCACGTTACAAGAAAAGTGCAAACCTTATTCTCCCATCCTTCTGTCTCTGCTCCACCTCAACAGGTAACTGAACATAAAAGTCAAGTGACAGTTACAAATTTTCTCGTTTGCTTTGCAAAGCTTAAAATCCTTCAGAAATTCCCTAATTTCATTTTTCTCTCCTCTTTTAGCCACACACTGTTTGCATGCCAGATGGGTTTTCCCCAAGCTCTCACACCACTACGAAAACTGCAGCATTATTTGTTAATTTATCACTGTACTAAAATATAATAAGTGAACCATACATAGATAAAATGAATTATGGGTATACCTCCCATACATTCTGTACATCATGCTAAGCAAAAGCTGTGTTGTGTTAACTGTCAAGCTGAGAAATAGCTGACATTTATTATTTTAATTGTTTACTTTGCTGAAATAAGCTTCTATGAGAAGCTATGACTGTTATTAAATCTTCACTACAGCATTATTTTCACAGATTGGGAGTCAAAAGCTAATTTTCAAAACTGCTTTGCCCTACAAGGTCACCACCAACAGCATGAAGCACATGTCAAGGAGACATCTGCTTCAGAGATACCACTCTATGTTAAATGTGCATTATTTAAAAAATTTAAGATACTTTTCATTAAAAAATGCTTATTCAGTAATTATCTAGTTTTTAACTGGTGTTTAGTAGTAAAGATTTTTATCCCCTGTGGATTGTTTTAATATTTCACAACAGCCACCCTGAATTAGACTTCAGCATTTGTTTTAGTAAAGCATAACCATGATGAATTCAGACAGACAAGCTGTCACTGATCTAAATCATTACAGAATTACACAGTAAGTTTATATATTTTCTTTGCCCAAATCTTTTGAGGTCATTGATGGGACCAGAAAATTTCTCATTTCTCTTTCCTATGAAAAGAACAATCTTATTTCCAGCTAATCAATTTTTTTTCCATTTCAAACCAATACAAAGTGTACTTGGCAAAAGAGACAAATTCTTTATACACTGCCCCAGTGTTTCTCGATGCAATTCTTAAGCTAGCAGTTCCCCAGGCCAGAGTGTCACTGATTCCAAAAGAGCTTTATGTGTAAAGAAGATACAATGTTCTGGAGAGACAGACCTTTTCTTCTGATTCTTCATCTACTTGAAGACTGCAAAACAGGATACTGTTAAAGACAGTCATTTTTTTTTTTTTGCATCAGTGTTTGAAGATCAACACAGCAATTGATTTCTATGAATTATATTTCACTTTATTTTGTTGAGGTCTAGCCTTACAATGAATGAAACTTGCGCTTTCGGGATTGATCTGTTGCTTCATATTAATGGAGAGGTTCCCACTGACTTCAAGCTCTCCGTGCTAAAAATAACAAGCCCAAATGTTTATGACTACGTAGTGTAACTGCAGGTAGATAATAGGTTGCTCTGCCTCCACACTAAAGTGATTAAAGATTCTATTGTCAAGATTAAAATAGGCTTGATATTTTTTTATTTGTTGGAATATATATATATATTATGATTTGAATTTTAGAAGGTGGAAAGCTCTGGTCATCTACACAGATTTTTGTTTGTTTCTTTTTTGAAGAAAGGACAATTTATTTTTTCTGCTCAAAAGTGTAGTAGTGAAGTTGTTATATCTAACTTTGGTCTTAAGGATCCAAATACAGCACAGGTTATGGAGAGAAAAAAATAATTATTAGACCAATACTGGAAAAATTGACAAGTTTGGGGCTAAAAGCCTTTCACAGGGGCAAATATGTAAAAGAAAGAAATACAGGTTTGCTTAAATACAGATTCCCTTACAGACATACACAAAGGATCGTCTCTTCCATGGTTTCCTTCCTGGGCAATGCATTCTCCTAATTTTGTGTTCTCATTTCCCTGTGTCCTCAGGATTCCATCAGCAGCCGTCAGTCGCCAGGACTGGGATGTCTTCTCTAGCTGGGTTTATCCTTGCTTTGCTTAGACCTTTCTTCACACATTCCATAAAAACAACTGTCAAAATCCTCGAAGTAAGGAAATGCTGGTTTCATAATGCAGGTTTCACTAAACAGGTTTCTGCAGCAGGTATCTCCCAATTCCCATTCCTGGGGGAATTCTGGGCCTAAGGAGCGAGCCCAATGGTGCAAATTGCCCGAGTGACTCTAAGTGCAGGTTGTGCAGTCCCCGTTGGAACTGCCCTGGTGACAGCTCTGATTTTGGTTCTGCAGGAGGCAGCCCAGCTGTCCTGCCACAGGCCCAAACCTGCTGCTGGAGAATCCAGCACTCACTGAGCCATAACTTGCTGCTGCTGCCTTCATCTTTATTTGATAACTGCCTGATGCCACCTGTCTACATCATATCATATAGCAGCTGGCACCAGGTCATCTCCACCACACAGAAAACTGGAAATACGTCGCCCTCCCGGTGAGTTTGTAACTCCACTGATACAGGTTCTGGTGGGACTGAAGGAGCACAAAAATACTTCTATCACAGCTAAAATGGAGCAACTTTTAATTCAAATATCCCCAGACAGGTAGAGAGATCAGGTTTGCAGCATATGAGAAGTCAAACAGCTAAGTTACATACACCTCATGGACAACTGAGCCACAGGATTTCCTTCCCGACAAAACAGGTTTTTAATTCCTCATGATAACCTTATTTGTCAAATGTTGCGTGGCAGCAATGCAAAGCAAGATCTTCAGAAGTAGGATCAAAACTAAAGACTTGCTGAATCCCAGCAAACCATCTGTGCTGACCTGACCCCCATAAAACTGAGATGGACCAAAGGAAGGTCAAGGCAGCCCTGTTAAATGGCCCACCTCAAAGGGTTCGAAGGAACAGCACTGCAATTCACTTTTCTAATTAGTTCCTATCATCTACATTCTACTCCTTTCCACAAATATCACATATTAGAATTTAAATTATTGCAAAACCATGATTTTTTACAAGAATAAGTCAGAAATCTTTTATATTAACAATGTCAACTGATATTTTATTTAAACTTCCATGTTGCATTAAAATATTATGCCAACTTACACAGAAACACTGTGTTGCTACCTCTATATTCACATATAATGTTCAAAAAATAATAATCAACAATATAAAGATAAAATGAAAATTTCAGTGACTTGTATTAACTATAAATCTAAATTTGGAATCTGGGATGGGGTTTAAAATAAATAAGAGGAATAAAAGGAGTTTATAATGCATAGACAGTTACTTCAGCCTTTTATCTTTAGACAGTGAAAAACAACATATATATATTTATTCCCTATTAACATCTGACAACAACAAGATTATATCAAGAATTTTTACAAGTGTTATATAAAGATATTTATTGAAGCTGTGTCATTTTGTATCTTTTGGAAGCTCATTTTCAGTTCCTGGCAGTTTATGAAAATTCAAACTATACATGACTGCTTAGTGATAATCCCAAATTCTGGGAAACAAATATTAAAAACCAGCACTAAAGGAAAAGATAAGTGTAATAGCAAGCAATCCTGACATTTTGTTTTAACTGACTCTGTTTTATATAATTGCTATGTATTTTCCAATAGGATACAACATACAACCTTTTTAGTATAGAAAGACAATCATCTTTTAAACTTTTCTAAGAGACAACAGAGTGGTAAATAGCACATATATAAATACAACGTGCATGTTTACATGATAATATACCAACTGAATTCAGGGAAACGAGCAGCACTTGAATGGTTAATCTCATGCATTTTTAAAGAAAAAATATTTACTGCTTTTGTTTTCTGCAGTTCTATCATCAATAATGCAACTCTGCTTTGTTTACATATTCCTTACAAGCCACCTGGGCTTTATTCTCCTTCCTGTCTCCTCTCCACTCCACATTTCTAAGCTCATTTGTTTTGGAAAAAATGCCACCACATAATATTAGGATCTTTTACGGCTGAGAACTATTAGGATGAAATGTAACAGATATTAAACATAGGATAGTTGTTAAAAATGTGCTAACACAAGTGAAATCCAAAAAAACCTACAGTGTGTGAGAAGCATATAAAATTTCTCAACGCATGTCCTTCAAAAAAGTTTAATACGTAGTCAGGTCACATTATTGCACATCAAATTCTCTAGGTCTCTAGCTGCCAGTAGCAATTATCTGTAAGAGAACATATTTTCCCTTGTGACTAGCTATCGGGAATTTTTGACTATACCTAAGCATAGCCTTGAGCAAAACTCCTACAGGGCATATTTGGAATAGAGTATTTCATTTGGATGAAATATTGAGGTTTCCGTGCAATATGTCTATCTATATATTTATACATCTGTTTCAACATATTGATCTGTTTATCTGTTTACTTTAATTACATGAAATAGTTGTATTGAAATGTAAATAGTTCTGAATCTCTCTATATATTTCTGTGCAGAGTTTTGAGCAATACAGTTTTCTGTTTCCTGAGGCTGCAGCCTGTAAAGGCACATCCCCACCAGCAGCTCCCACCAGCCACCTCAGCCCCCAGGGCTGCTGGGGCTGCACCCCTCACCCCTACAACCACCACTCCCTCCTACAACCACCCACCTCTCACCCCTACAACCACCCCTCCCCTGCTCCAGCTCCCAGCAATGGGACATGACAGGGTGTTATGGGGTGACTGATGGTTGGTGGGGAAGGGTGGAGTCTTTAAGGAAAAAGAGCAAATTCCATTGATGCAGAGGGAATATAAAGTCGTATAACTGATTATCTTTAAAAATGTCTGAGGCAATCCACCTTGGCAGAGGATTTTAAACAGTGCCTGCTGGTTTACAAAGCTCTTCATGCCAAAGCATCAAGTTTGCTACCACGGGTTTTCAAACAAGTTTCTAATTTCACTGTGCTATAGGTGGACAGGAAACAAGAACTGTGTAGGTGGAGGATAATGGTCCATCCCACAGAACACAGGAACCACTGAACTCTGCTAATGAGAAACATAATGCAAATGTGTTGCAAAGCTATTAATGTATGAGATTAATTTAATTTCTGTCCTGTGAGCACAGGTGCAACCACTTACTTTCAAATGAAATTATGTTGGTTTCATTTTGATCTGGACTGGATCTCAACAGTACAGAAATTATAAGAATGATTATTTGGTCTCATACTACACTCTGAAGTCTACAATAGTCTTTCATTGATTTATAGGCAGTCAGATCAAACCCTTTGCATTTATGCATTATTCATGTGTATTTATTGCATAACTACACTGAAATGTACTGCAATATAGTGGTAAAAATTAACAGATTATTATTCAAACAGAGAGACAGAGAAAACTCTATTAGGTGGTGAGGGATTTAAAAAAATTCCAGCAGAAATAGACAATCACTAATTTTCATCAGCACAGTAGCCTGAATAAATTCAACAGCAAGCATAGCAAAGACTCTGAAAGCTTTTACATGCACTTTTATAACTGCAAAAGAAAACAACTATACAGCTTTGACAAATTAAATATTCTGTGAGTCTTTACAAACCTGGTAAAACAAGAGTTGATACTTTCTAGTTTTCTAATGATCACGAAATATATGAAAAGCAAAATAGCATAAATTCTCATCTCTCCTCTTAATAATACATTCACAGTCTTAAATGGTATTCTTCCTTCCTGAATTTTTCCAAATCTATCCTATTTATCTGATTGGATTTCTGTCCCATCTTTCTACATATTAGAGCTAATTAGTACCCCTTGATGAGAAACAGTCCACCGATGGAAAAAAGCAGTGGGATAAGATCTACATTAACAAATGTAGTTCATTTAATATCATTTGGTACTGCTGCATTATTAATAATACATAATTACCCTGTGCAGGCTGCAAAGGGGGAGAATAAAATCATTCATTAATTTCTTGGCCTTTACAAAAGTAGCGGTATATTTGCAGGCAGGGGGAAAAAAAGTATTGGACTTACAGAATGTCATTCATCAGTTTTGCACATCACACTAAAATATTACCTTTTTTGTGTGTTGAAAGTACTGCTTTATTTAAACAAGTTCCTTACACCAGCCTGAGATATGGTGTGCCAAACCAGCACTGGAACCCTCAGTTGTTATTCTGGAAGCAACTGAACAAAGCAGCAGGACAGCAGACTATCTGAAAGCTGAGATTTCCAGACAGCTATCAAGGGTTGTTTTCAATGCATACAAATTCCAGGCCAAAACCCACACAGAATTTCCCATTACCTACACCTGGCTATATTTGTTGTACAATCTATTACTTATCTAATAATCTATTTAATATTTTTTCATTTACATGTGTAAGTTACTCCAGACTTTGAACACTGCAGGAAGCAAATACAAACCTGCTTTAATTTTAACCACACTCTTCAGTCCAACTCAGCACAGTAACACTTTACACCAGTTACAGAACAGTGTAAGAGCCTGCTAAATTGCAGGCTAAAAGTACCTTTTAGGATGCAGGATAAATTCAGCCAACCGTGAGCCCAAATCTCTTGTTCTCACTCGGGGAACAGTCTCAGTGTTGCTGTGTGTGTTTTGCCTGAAGAACCAGTATTTTGGGGGTTTTGACCCTTGCAGTAAAGCCATCAGACATACCCAGCTTCCTGCATAACAACCCTCTCCAGAACTCCCCTGCTCTTTAAAACGAGAGAGGGCATGCATATGAAAACCCAGAACTACGTTTCTTTATTCCTCCTGGAGGCAGCAGCCCGATCGTCTGCTGGTGCTGTGAGGACTGCCCATGCCCACATTTATTCCAGCAGGAAGGCTCTCCAACGCCCTTCCCTCGCCACCTGCAGCGGAAGACGTGAGGCAGGGACACACAAAGCATCTGACTCTCTGCTCAAGATTTTGGATGACAATTGGACATGCTTTCAGAAATGCTCACCTGTGACAGTACCTCAGACATTTGGGGGAGTATTCCTAGTACTTTCCACCTACTTTCTAGAATAGATTGTTGTTTAAAGGTAATTCAGCTGTGTCAAAGTACTCGTCTGAGAACAGCCAGTTCATATCTAGAAGGGGATCCAAGATGGGGTGTACAGCCATAGTGGCTAGATGGGAAGGGCAGGCTCCAGGGTTTGGCACAACCAGGACCTACCAGCTCTCCTATGTTCACCTCAGGAACAGAAATGAAAATACACAAAATGACCAGCTGATCAAAACACAGTGGTATGCTAGCACTGAAACAGTTCATGTTTCCTCATATAAATGTAAGAGGTTAGAGGACCTTGAAATACAGAGGTAAAAAAATGTGAGAATAGAAAAATGGAGTTTTTTTAAAAATCAAATAAATGTTGTGAATGTGAAGGGCAAGAATATTACCTATAAAACAAAACTCCATAAAAATCAAGAAATAGAAAAGTAGAATGAATGTATGAGACACCAATTTGGGAATTTCTGGTAATTTCCAAGTATAAGAAAGACTGAGTAACAGGATGAGTCTAGAACATAGAGCTGAGCTCATCTTGAAGACAGAGAAAAAAGGCTTGCTTTATATGAATTCAGTTAACATACCTGCAAGACAAAGCCTGTGGGAAAGGGCCCAGTTCAGTTAGAGCTCAGCAGCAAGTAAAAGACATTGCAGTGAATGAGCTGCTTGTGCACTCAGCTCACCACAGAAAAGGAACCACTGAGTCTGCACTCCTGTAATGGAGGGGATAATTTGCATTCAAGTTCTTTAATGTTAAGATTATTTAGTGGAATACTTAGAAACTCCTTGTCAAGCAAAACATTATAGTGAAAGTGCTTTTTAAGGGAACGATCTCACAGTGGACACAAGGTCACCAGAAACAGTTTCTGTCATTTGGTAGAAGCCTGAGGAAAACAACCCGCTAATACTTATTCCAGCAGAAGGACGTGTGGGGGTCACGCTTTACACCGAGCAGTCCTCACGCTTTACACTGACCTCAGGTCCCCAGTCAGACAGGAGACACGCAGGAGCCAAGGCCATACTGGACAGATCCATCTGGACCCAGCAGAACTCACACAACTGAAATTATTCTGCCTAGAGACAAAGTCAACAGCCTTCTGTTTGACAGTGCTGAGGAGCGAAAGGTTCACCCACCTTCTGGAGGCAAAGCAGACCCTTAAACCACCTGCATCCTTTGCAAGTCTCCCCTGTCACCTCCCTTGCAAAGAACAAAACCAAAAATCTCACTTACCTAACAGCAGTATCCAGCAACACAACTGTGCAAGAAGATAGAAAATCCTTTTAAAGGACATAAAGATATACTTCCAAAAGATGAAATGCAGCAGAGCAGAGTAATAAAGACTAACTCATAGTTTGGAGTATAAAATGCATTCCAAAAGATCTGAAGTGTTTGACCTCAAATTCTTTTGTTGACTTCTCAAGCTACTTATTTCAGTTCTACAAGATGTGAGCAAGCCTAAAGGTTTTGGGTTAATATTAAGCATTTTAAAGAAAATAATCTTAACTCACATATGATCAAACAGGATTTCTAGGATTGTTAAGATTACTATTTCATAATGTTCACTTATTTTTTCTAAGATTTATAATATTAAGACATGTTCCTCATCATTTTTTTTTTTCACACAAAGCTACAGTGATATATGTATGCCTACAGCTTCACTTTAAATTAATGAAACAGTATGGTCTTAAATCTCCAAATTAAGAATACTCTATATGCAAAGCCTACAAATTCTGAATTATTTGAACACTGTTATCTCACCAATATAACAAATGAAAAAGTTATATTTTCTTAAATAATGTAGGGAACAGTGATGCGTGTTTCAGCCTTAATTTTGAGAAGTCACAGAATGTCATTGAATCCCAAGTATTTTCTCAAAATTTATTAAATTGAATACACTATGTATGTTCAATATAAATAATACATATTTAAATATACAAAAATAATATACTTCTATATAAATAATGCAATTCTAAAGGACCAGAACAGACTCCTAATCCATTTTAAGTCATATAACAAACTGAATTCAAGGTTAACAGCAACTTCATCCTAAATAGTGTTTGCTGCCAACAAGTCCTAGTTTTCCTGTATTCGCAGGATGCCACACTGAAGATATATCACAATATAAAATAGATGGCAACAAATAGAAAAAGCTAGAAAACAAGACAGCTACCATAAAATGAAGGAAAACCCACAGACAACAACAGACATTAACTTGACAATCAGTCCCCTTGCCCTCATTAAACTTGTCCCATGAGTAACATCTTTTTCACCTTTTTCCTTCAGATAAGGCTGAACACTGGTCTCCATCCCACCTCCCTGCTCAGCCTTTGCTTCTGTGTCCAAAGACACAGAGAGCACCCAGCCTTTGCCAGCACATCTGCACTGCTCAGACCTGGGGGGAGCTGGGGGCCTCCACCAGCAAGCAGAACTGGTTTCCTTCAGCACCACTCTCGCTAGCGCTGGACACCAGCAGTGACACACTGCTGAGCCCACTGCAGGCACCAGTGCACAAACCACCTCAGCTGGCTGTGGAGAGGGTGGATTTGCTGAACCACTGAGATGGGCTCCCAGCCCAGCTACCAGCCACAAGCCCCTCAAAAAACAAGTTCCGTCATCTCCCTTCACCAAGAGTCACTGAATTCCTGTGTTTGTTGACTGAAAATGCTTTATGCATGAGTTTTTGTTTTTCTAAAGCCAGAAGGAAGAAAAGAAATGCAAGACCTAAAACTGCACTAATGTAATTTAGTCCCCTGACACATACTGCAAAGCATTCACACCATGCACCCAAAACTTTTGTACATTTGGTCATGTTTTTTAATTTGTGCATTAGCCAACTGGGATAACAGTATTTTACTGTCCTTGAAGTGAAAACATATTTTTTACACAAGATTTTTTAAAGCTGTCACATATCTGAAACATAAATGAAACTCGATCAATCCACTTTCCCTTCCTCCCCACCAAATCCAGGGGCCGTGCTCTGTGCTCCATCTGCCTCCCGCAGCGCTGTGCTTCTCCCTCCTCTCCTGGCTCATCACCACCTCTAACAGCCAGCGCCCTCCTGGGTTCAGCTCCAGACCAGGGGCTTGTAATTCTAGCCTATTACATTACAATATCATTTCAACAGACAAACTATTACACGGAAATATTTTAAATGTAGGAATTTTCTTTTTATAAAGGAGGAGGGGAGAAAAATCACTAAAGTTTGCATACAATGAAAATATTTCAACAAGTGAAGCATAACAATGCAATATTAAGTTTAATATTAGTGACATTTCAGAGATCTTGTTAAAAACTAGGGAGCAGGCTTTATTTGAACTTTGTTGCCCTGATATTAGAATTCTTTTCTACAATTAATTTATTTCCATGTAGTTCTCATTATGTTTTTATTGCATTCATGGAATAGCAGAGCATTTCTCTAACTAATTTAACACCTATAAATTCCCACGGCTGCTAATGAAAGACTGTGTAGACTACCAGATAAATTTCTAATTCATATTTCAAAGGTTGTGAGTTCAAATCCTATTAAGGTTGTACTTATTAATGTTTCTACTAAGTCCTTTCCATCTCTGAAGTTACAGTTTGAAGTAGTACTTTCATTTTCTATAAAGAAGGAGAACACATCTGCTCCAAAATGACACACAAAGAGGGGACGAGGAAGGGGAAGGAAACAAACTTTGTAAGAGGACAGTTCAGATGCAATGTCTGTGCTTTTGAAAGAGATGCCATTCTTGCAATTAAAGGCAAAAACCAATGAACTACACATCTTGAATCCTTAAAAAAACAGCGAAAATCCATAGTTTTTTTCCATATAGTGCAACTGCATTGTCCGATGCCTTGGCTTCCATTCTTGTCTAACTTTTCCGTACAACATTTCTCATTTAATCTCCCACCGCCTCAGTTTATTCATCTGTAAAATGGATGCAATACTTACTGACCTCCTAGTTACGTAATTCCTTAATCCTTTGGATGTCCACAACTATTCCATTAGAATTTTAAAGCTAATAAATTAAATGCATCTTCAATGGGATTTTGTCAGATTTAATTCATTAGTTATGAGCGTCTTAATGGAACAGCTATAGATGTTCAAAGGATTAATTAGAGCTAAAAAACAACCACTTAGAAAACTATTTAGCTATATCAAGAAAGAATATATCACTGGAAATAACCCTGCCCAAAGAGACCTGAAGCTAAGCACCCTCTAATATTGCCCTTGACTGACATAACCTTAAATTCAGCAACATTCTGGAACAATGCCCTAATTTATGCTGCTACAAATCTACATCTGTTATGAGAAATAATTATGCAAAAGGTTTGAGGCGTTTTTTTAAAAATATTGTTTTGCCTATTAGATAACATCTGAGAACCTGTATTTCATGCAGCCACTAAAGAAAATAATTTGAGTGGTATAAAACACACAGTACTTGATTGGCAACCAGTACACAAGATTCCCCTCTCATTTCTTGAGTGGTAATTACTTTTTTCAAAAACACATCATTTTCTCAGAGTAACATCCTATTCTCCCCCTGTATTTTCAATTTACAAGTATTCACTGTACTCTCCCATTGGCCTCCCAGTCATAAAGTTTAGCTCAGTTTAGTTTGCTTCTCATCTCTTCTTATTGAACCTATAGCATACCTTTCCAACCACTGCACAACATTATACTGAAATTTAAAAGAATTAATTTTGTCCACAAATCCATACCTATAATTTACCTGGGTTCAAAAATCCCACCAAAAAATCCACAAGCAACACACGAGAATTTTTTGAGCCAATCTGAATCATCATTTTATTTGAGAAAAAGTGAATATATATGCATCAGAAAAAGCTTTCTGATCATTTAAAATGAAGCTTGTTCTCTCATTTGGCTTTCCCAAATCAGTGTAAAACTGCTCAGACACATTAGGCTCCAGTTCTGAGACAAAAATACCTATTTTTCCCACATATACTATGCTAGCCTGAGTCACCAAAAATCCCAAGGTGTGCAGTCTCTGGTGGAAAGGCCTGTGAGCAGCACACCATAACTGACAGTATGTCTACATCCTGGTTCATAGGAGTCACCGTGCAAGGGCAGAAACTTTCTGAACAACTTATTGGATTAATTTGAACCCTGCTTTACACTGTGCCTCACGTTTGGGCCACATTTATACCCTTAGCCCAATGACAGATGCAGACTCTAGCCTTCCTGAAAATTTGCTTTCAAAAAGACTGACTGACAAGTTCCTCTTTGTTCTTTTTCCGGGGAAAAAAAGTTTCAATATCTATCTATATATATATATATATTTATATATCTGAGGGCCATGCTCTTGGCATTTTCAGAGATCTAAAGCTCTAGAGACATAAGGGAGACAGAGCTGACTTCTCACCTGTGATCACAAACTCCATCACAAGGAGAAAGAAGATTGAGACCTTGATGTAGACTGTCAAGATTTATACCAAGGGGGGCTGTCTTCAAAAGAAGGCTATGGATAAATAAAAATTCACATAGCAGGCTCTTCAGACAGAGCTTTAGAATCAGGGTGCATGGGCTGAGGAGCCCCACCAATAGTATTTCTGCAACAACAACCTGCCAAGAAAACTAGGGAGGCTCTGAAAAATGAGTGAACAGGGAATGGGAGAAAGAGTTTATTTATCCATATGGTAACAACATTCAGACGGCTCCAAGTAACATGCAAGATGTAGTAATGTACTTGAGAGGAAATAATTTTAAAATATGTTGTCTCCAAATTCTTATGATTCATACTAGCTTATACAATCCTTCGGGCCAAATACCACAGTCCCTCCTCAGCTCTCATTCAAGAAAAATCTGCTCAAAATCAATAGGAGTTTGCTTATATAAGGAAAAAGTGAAAACTAAGGGTAAAATAGGGCTATGATTCATGGTCCACATGAAAATTATTTTGGTTGTTCACACATGCAGACTATACATCATAAGAAAAAGATGCTGTAGCACTGATGACCTAGTTTTCAAAATCTATTCGCATTTATTAATGGATCTGAACACAAACTTCAGCACACAAGCAAAGCCAAAAGGTATCACCTGGCTGGTCTGCTCTGGGAGGGGTTCAGAAGCTGTCACTGCAGCTGCTTTCGTATTCACACACTTATGGACGAGTATCTTAAGAGAAGCCTATATGTGATTAGCATGGGAAACATTCTAGTTTTCTTATGGTGCCTATGCATAAAAATAGCAGTCATATCAATTTCTTTATTTTACCTTCTAATAACACAATCTGAGATCTATTTTTGAAGATGAGTGCCTCAGAAGAATTCATCCCTGACAAAAACCACTACCATGACAAATATTTAGCTATTATGCACATCGTTTTCAATTCATCTTACCAAGTAAGAATATTATTAGTACAGACCCTTATGAAAATAAGTAGGATTGGTTTATTATTTGTAAAAAATTTGTATAGAAATCTCCCAAACAAACATAAAATGGACAAAGGCATTTCAAAAAAATATGTAAATAAAAGTTATTATTATTATTTTTTCTTACTTTTTCTTTTCTTAAAAAAGGAGGCAGAAAACTCTGCTTAGCATCAAAGACACTGATCCAACTTGTAGGTTTTCCCACATTTAATCATCTTTGTTGAGAAGAGCAAGCCAAAGGTCCTGCAGATTTCAGCCAGTTCTACAGCACTTCTCTTATCAAATTTTCCACTTCTTAATTCAACTTATTATTCTCACTGCTACCAGGTTCTTGTTTTAGACTATGAAACTCATGTAGTATAATACAGTAAACCAAAACTGCCCAAATTTTAGAATGTGTGCCACTTGTTTTCCTCTTCAGCTATACCCTTTTATTTTGCATTCATGCTCTTCACTCCTCCATAATCATTTTCTGCTCAGTCACACCATTGCAACCCCCGCCCCGCCACTTTGATACTTTTAATTCACTTGTGCTCTCAGTTTCTCCTACCAGCAGCTCTTCTTTAACAAACTGTTTCAAGATACGTAAGGCTCTCCTTCCCCCTCTCTTCTACCATCTTGTTTCTTCTCCACTTTTTATTCCTAATAGTCTTTACATCTCCATCACTCATCACATTTAACATGACACATTCAGGAATTTCTACCTCTTTTCCCCTCCTGATCTTTCAGTCATAATACCTGTTCTCTCCCCCACTGCAAAATTTCTCCACAATGTTTTGTGAAGACAAAGCAAGATTTCTTATCAGCTTCTTCACTGACACGTTAGTGCATCTCTCCCTCTTACTGTGCAGCAGAACAGCCTGTGTGTGCATAATGGGGTGTATGTTTGAGCAGATTGCAAGGATGGCGGCTGTTAAAATGCATAAATGTGTGTGTATGTCTTTGCTGGTATTTTTGGGTTCACATATAGGTGCCAATTCCTTCTAGATTCTATGAATGACTGCAGCCAGAACTTTATATCATTATTAAATTCTACTTCCAAGTCACATCGTAAAAATATTTTACCTTGAGCAAATTAAAGCAGATACAAAAGCTTAATAGGAAATAGGAAATGTCTCCACTTGATTGTCTTTGAATCTGTTAAAGAGTCTGAACCAAACTAGAACCTGGGGACAGTACAAGTGGTAGGACGATTATATTTCTGAATTTAAAGCAAATCAGAAGTGCCGAGTCTCACAACGCGCTATCCAAAGGAAGGAGGGACCCGCCTACTGCACTGCAGAGAGCAGAGAGGGAGCTGCCTGCTGACACAGGGCAGCCAAGAGGAGCAGGGGGACAGCAATCCACAGGAATGATGCACACAGGGTAAAACAGAAACAGGAAAAGAATATCCAGCTGAGGCAAGGACAAGCATGCAAACACTGAAATCTCCTGACCCTGAGTGAATCTCTAAACTGAAGAGGTCCATAGGTCTCTTTAGATGAACAAAATGTGTTTTCAAAATTTCACTTTTTCCTTGAACCGGAAACTGAGACATGAGCAAACATGTAGAATCTAATTTGACAGTTCCAAATGCACACCCATGAAAAGAAGTTTGTTCCATGAAGTTAACTGCAATGAGACAGCAATCTCAGATCATTTTCTAGATTCCAAAAGTTCACATAGAAATTTCAAGCAACACTGAAACCTCCTCACTTCTACAAGTGAAATATCAAATACTTATATATCTGTTTTTCAGAAGGCCATCTTTTCATGTAATTTCTTCACAGTGAAGTACCATGACTGAGGATACTACGTGTGCTGCTAAACTCTCTCCATCAGGTTTTGCTGTGGCCTCTTCACTCTTCCAGTGCACCTGCTGTTTTTCAGCACAGACTGAGAACTCGGAGGTCATGCGAACCTCCACCTATCAAGCCAACTGCATTTCATCTGACTTACCAATAAGGGAGGCACCACAATGTTACTGCACCTCTTAAACAAGTAACCAGATGGTTCTCTGCACACATGAGAGGCAGCGTTTCCCATTCATTAAAAAACAAAAACATGCCGAAAAATCCTTAAAAAAAGAAATCATACCTAAATACAGTAATGCAGGGCTGACCACTAGCCATGCCCAGTGATGAATAGTCAGCCCCGTGCTCCCCAAGAACTTAACAAGTTTACCTCCCCATATATCTTGATTTGAAAAACTGTAAAACATTCACAGTTTGAGCACACCAAGAGTTAGAGGCCAAAAGTCCACATTAGCAAACAGATTAAAAGAACAAGAACAGGTTTACATTTAAGATACACTCAAGTATGCTGATTTTAAACTAATGCCCCCAAATACAGAAAAATTGTTTCATCTCTCACATGTCTCAGAAACACACTTCTCTCTTTTCTGTATCTCTGTCTCCCCTTCTTCATACAACAAAAAGAAGTAACGGTGCTCGCTGCTGACACTCTTCAAGAAGCGTGTGATAACCACAATTAAATGCAAATACCGGACATTGGCAGAATAATACCAGAGACAGTAATAATCTATTAACCATCTCACAATCACCTACTTATCAGTTCTACAAACTGGAACTTCAAGCTAAGCTTTCTATATTGAAATAGCACGTCTTCATTTCAAAAAGAAAAAATATATACATAAAAAAGTACATGTAAGCCTCTCTTTCACAAGATATATATACACATATTAGAGTGTTAATGTTTGGTGACAGTTTTTTCCATTACTGCAGCTATGTGCTGGCTATATTCAATTTAGTCCTGTCATATTACTTCAGTTCCACAGACATATAATTGCTATTATATTTTCATCAATACCTCATTTACTTTGAAAATGTAACAGTCTCTGTCCACCTCTAGATAGGAAATTATTTTTGTATCTCATCCACCACTGCTGCAATAATGAAGTATTTCCAGAATTGCGGTTATATGTGTTTCTTTTCTGAAGTGCCATCTTTACACAGTGCCCCGAAAGAATAACTTTTCAGAAGTCGCATTTCTCAATCAACACAAGCTTACAATTGTAGTCGTGCCATCAGTCAGATGGACGTAGAAGTGATTGTGTATTTCATAAGGTTCCAGAATTACTGTCAGCCAGGAGTTATGTGTTACATCCATGTAAGAAAAATACTGGAAATATTAATTTTCCTTCTGTCTCCTGCAATGTATTTATACAGTGACTCATTGAGCAGCATGTAATGAAGAGACTTGCAACTAACACTAGCATGCTTGGTATGGAAAACCAGGCAGAAAAGTGTATTGTTGTCATTTCTAGAAGTAAGGAGACACCTAAGGTCACCTGCCAGTTTTGCCAGAGCTGAACAGAACAGTTCAGGCCACTCAGCTTCCTTCAAGCCATGAGTAATGTGTCCCAGGTCGAGCAGAGGCAAAGGACCCAGTGCAGTGAGTGTGCACACAGCAGGATGATGTCCCATCACACTCAGTGATGTCCCTGCCACGGCCAACACAAGTTACAGTGCTCAAGGCCAGACAGCTGGTACATGTAAAAGCTGGAAACATCACATCCACTACTCTCACTGGGTGAAAGGAATCTTACCATCCTGATGTATTCGCCCACTGTGTGCATTTTATACGTCACTGCTCCCGAGAGATGAGTGGTTATGAACACTCGCTGAAATGCAAGACTTAATATAAACACTGATTAATAACTAGCTTGAGATGAGAAATGTTACTATTTTGTCAGAGGTCTTGGCCCCTTCCTGAAGCTTCTCTTGTATACTCTGTGCCTCTGCAAGGATTGCCAGCCTATGTGCTGTAAAGAGCAGGCAGAAAGTGTCAAGATTTCTGGAGACAGCAATCCAAACTCTGCATTACATGATCAAATTTTTCAATCATTCCTACCTGTCCAGGACTTTGATCATAGTGCATTACCCCATGACTGGTCTCTAGGACAACCAGCATCTCTCCTCTTTGCACACATTTAGACTACACAGAGTTCATTGGTAGGACTATACTGTAACATACAATCACTTCAAAATTAGCATTAAAAAAACTTTTTCTAGAAATTATTAATGGAACTAGTACAGCAGAAGAACTTTGCCTATAAAATTCTACAAGTGGTGAAGATCACTTGTAAATTCTGTGTTTTGCTCATCAAAGATGTGATAGCTGAATGGTGAATATTCCTTTATTTCATACTTAGAAGGTATTGAAAAAAAGTTATTTTCTCCTGAAATCCATTATTGGATTGTCTGCAGGAAAAAAATACAGAGTGTTTCCAATGCATTTCTTTGCAGTTGCCTTCAGAAAACTAAATGTTGACTTTTTTCCTTTTCTAATGGAATTGAAGGAAGTTTTTTTTCCTTCATCTTGTGTTTACCTAACTTATTGCCATTAACCATGCAGATAATAAGTCTTCCATCTTCTTCTCTAATGACAGAAATTAAATAAACTCATCCCACTTCAGCGCTGCTTTGAAACTCTCCCTTCTGATGTGCCATCAAAGCAGTCCTGAACAGGCTCTAAAATAAGACAGTTAAATGAACTGAAATTGTGCCCATACTACCTCTTCCCACCTGTTGAATCCCATGGCCTAGAAGTGTAAAAGCCACCTGCATCCCTCTCTGCCAGTTCAAACTACTCCACGTGATTACTGCAGCTGTATTCAGGATGCTATAGTGGGATGCAGAACCACAGAAAATGATACTAAGACAGTAGCAATACTAAATGAAATTCAAAAATGAGAACACCAAAACTGGGGAGAAGCCAACTGCTGCCTGGACAGCCAGAACTACCTTCCTCAATACTCTCCACATGCAACAGTTACAGTCCTGACCTGGTATTGTTTCATTTTATTAAAATATCACTGTTTCTAAATTAAGCCAGAAGGATCCCAGATCTATCATTTTTCTCCCACTCAAAGGCATACTGCTGTTTTGGAAAACATCCCAATCTCCAAGGAAGATTATGAGAAATAACAATCCATTAATACTGTTCCTTAGGAGTTAATTTCATCTCTAAGTAAGTCTATAAAAGGGTTCTTTCACGGAGGGCAATACACTTGAACTAAAGCTGTGCAAAATGTACAGAGAGCCACATGAAACTATATAAAACTCACTAGGTCTAAGGAGTGCGCTAATAATTTGAACCAGCAAGGCTTTGCTCTAAATTTTATGGAGGCAGAGAACCTTTCATTAAAATCAGAAATGTAATTTTGGGCCCTATCTGGCCTTGTACACATTTCTGGATGCTAATGATTTCACTTTTTCCTCATCTTCTTCCCCTCCCAGGTTGAATGCTGTGGCACAAAGCCACAGGCACAAGTGTCACGGTCTCACTTCTGGCAGGCTAACTGGCTCCGTGTGACCAACATGAAGCTGCTGCAGCCCAGAGCCTCTCCGTACCTGCATAATTCCTATGTCCCAAAAGTAAAAAGTCTAAAAGAAACTCTTTCAAACAGTACCAAATTGTGCCCCTGCCTCCTGCTGCGATGGACCCAAAGGAGCAGCCGCCCATCGCTGAGTGAGCAGGTCAGGCCTGGGCTCAGCTCGGGGACACGGCTCGGCTCCATCCCTCCAGCAAAGCAATTATGCTGCCACAGATCTCTGCCAGGTCACCACAAAGTTTGGTTACCTCTTTGTGGAACCAGAGAGAAGGAAGTGAATCAGTGTTAACTCTTTACCTGGCTTTCCAAAAAAGAAATACTGGGATAGGGATTCAAATTTGAAACACAAAGTAGTCCTTAGATGACTGTGCCACCACCTCGTTTAGTTCTCAAGTCTACAGTAACTCCAAGGGTAGAGAGCTAGGAAATGCTTGCATCCAGTGACTCTTCAGTCAATAACTTCATCTAAAAGCATTTAACTATAACACACACCCTCCACTCTCCTGATCAGACATGCAGTAGGTGCAATTTAACAGCCAAAAACTGTTTACAGGTATGCAAGTTTCAGATTCACACATACTGATGGAAGAAAATTGGATACACCGTTTATTTGGGGAAACCAGAGATTCGTAAGTCTTCAACTTATACTAGGCCTGGTTTTCATAGCACTTACAGGAATAGATGTACAAAATAACAGCAGTAGCAGAAGCAACTGCTTATATATAAAAAAAATAAATAAAAGTAGAAATTTCTCCTTAAGAAGGAAAGAACTTTCACAGAAACAGCAACCAGACCAGATAAAGTGTGAAAGTCAGGGGGTGAGCTTGGCATACTCTCAACACTGTAATTTTTAAGTTGTTGTAGCTGAAATTGCAAGACTAGTTCTATTAAAATATAAGTTGAACTAAAAATTTTTATAATAATTGAGCCTTTTAGACAAAACAGGATCAAGGATCTGAAAGTGCTGGTATTGATTTTAGTGATTACAAAATAAGATATCATTGAATTTGATAAGGGCAATCAGAGGAAAAATATGCAAGACCTGAAACAAAAAAAGAGACATTAAAATTTAGTAAGAACTGGATGACCTTAATAACTCAAGTAGCAAGAGACAGGTGAAATTGGATAATAAGATGTTATTAAACTAAAAGCTTGAAAAATGCTAATTAAAAATGACCGTAACCACCAGATGACCCATGGTAAGGTCAAGCAAACATGCTGTGCTGCAAAGCTCTAGTGTGATGTACTTCCAATATTCATGTATCAGAGTAAGGGTTCCTTTAAAAAAGAAAAAAGGGGAGGGAATTTCCTGGCAAATACAAATAATGACCTTTATTGATCACACCCTAGCATTAGATATATAGCATTCTGTCTTGACTCCTGAATATTTGGAAGTAGCTGACATCAGAATTTCCTTTCCTTATTTTAAGGGTAGAACATTCAGCATCTGTTTAAAAGCACAAAACTGTACTAGTAAACAGTTTGTGATCAAAAAAACCCAACCATATTGTACTGTGAAAATGACCCTGAGATCCACCAATGAGGAATACATAATTACGGAGAGTAATTAAATTCTCATCTTTGTTAGCATTTGGAAACTGCTTTTTCCCCACAGAAATCCAAAACGTTGAACTAACTTAATTTTTGGTCACCGTCAGTGCTTTTTCCTTCTCTTTTTTTTCCTTTTAATGAAGTATTCCTTTAACCTGAGCAACAGCTCACAGTCACCTTATGAAACTGGATTTTGTTCTGTTGTATATTGCCAAAACCCCCCTGAGACATCAAAATAGCAATGCTGAGAACTGGGCGTGAGCAGCACATGTGCTAATCATCATTATTTCTTTCCCTTCACCATCCAGATGCAGATTTTTACTGTAAATCACTGAAAACCAGATTCCATGATGTCTTCTTTCCTTCTACCCACATTTTCATTTCAAGCATCAGCTCACAGAAACATTTTGCAGCGGGGGGGGG